>BQNB010067079.1:0-34327 GCA_026074375.1 Tanacetum coccineum | reverse complement strand
TAAAAAGGGATCGGTTGGTGGTGATTTAAAAAAAGGGAAAAGGATTTAGTTTATAGAGAGGGATAAGTGATGGGTAGCTTGAGATATGATTTGTTACAAGTCTGTGATTGTTATGGGAAGAGTGAGATTTATTTTCAATAACTAGGTTGGGTAAAATCGTGAGGGTCTGGTAAGTATTGTGCATAACAAAATAAACCCATTTATATATCTACCTAAACAAAACACTTGAGAGGAAAAAATGACGTGTAATATTTTTTAATGACATGCAATCTAAACCGGTCATCTATACTACATTATAAAGCATTTGAGACATTTTAAGACAAAAAACATTACTATAAAAGGAAAATTAGAAAATTAATGTAACATCTGAAAATTTAAGTCTCATTTAAACCATATAGTAACTGTCCTCCAATAATGATATATTTTAATGAAATTGTTTATAAGAAAAGCTCAATAAACTTATAACAATCAATTTAATGCTAAAATTTGAAAAATAAAAGTGTTAACCATTTACGCTATTAATATATATATATATATATATATATATATATATTTGTTTTTTTACTAACCCGGGTGTCCGACTTGACATTGCAAGCCGACTATTCCCAGGGTCGACTATCCTTTTGGATAGCCCGGAGTTAAGGTAGGTGAACCTCCGTGGCCAGTGGAGGATTAATTTTCTCCCCAGGGTTAGAACCCAAGACCTCTAGGCACTTTTCGTCCTAAAGGCTAAGCCATTACCGCTGAGTCACCCTCATTGGTTTACACTATTAATAATTTAGATGTTCTACTTTTGTAAAACTTATCTCTACTACTTTATAAATTATTTGAGACATGCAAAATAAGAAGGGTTTAAAATGAAAAATATTTGCTTGTCACAAAAATAGTCACCGGGTACCCGCCGTCGCATTGTGCGAGTACCCATCTAGTATTTACTAAATGTTTAACCACCAACAAGTTACGATTACTAAGTCGGTAAGAAAATAATGTGTAAGGATCAAATGAGAAACAAAAATAAAATGAGAAGAATGATAACTAATCACAGCTGCACATTTCAGATGCACATACAACATAAAATGCATCTTTAATGATATTCTACTTCAAAATTATGTTACTAAAACTAGGGGTGGCAATCGAGTCGTGTTCATGCTAACCTGTTCGGGTTCGCGGGTTGGCGGGTTATTATAACCTCTACCAAAACACGGCCCATTTATTAATCGTGTCAAAAAAACTAAACCCTAACCCCGACTTGCATAACACGTGTAACCCGTTTGTGACCCGTTTAACATGTTTAAGTAAATAGGTCAAGCGGTGAATAAGATTAGTGATTTGTCGATTTAACTAATTTAAATGCTAAAATGATATAAGGATTAATATGAAATGATAAAAATAACATACAAATAATTATATGACAATTCAATGATATCTTAGTTATAATAGTAACTCACTCATATTAAGTATCTCTACTACTTTATAAAGTATTTAGCCCATTCTAATTTTAGAAGTCTTAAAATTTGTAAGTAAAAAACATTTCTTGTTATGGAAGAATTTCAAAACTTAATCAATACCTGTAACCTCAAAAGTTATAACCGTCGTATTAATGATCAAATAAGTGATTTAACAAAAAATAAATGAGTAACCACCATATCAATATTTGTAACATATAAAACTTCAAAAAAATATTAATATACATTAAAATGTCAGTTATGAAATCTTAATATATAAAGAACTCATTTGTTTATGAAAGAATCAAAAAGCTACAACACAAACTAATAATACTTCACACACAATAGATTCAGCCATCCAAGGTTCTTCTGGTCCTTGAACCTCGCCTAGCCCCTCGCCGAAAGATTTAATTATACGGGAATTCGTCGCCGTAATGCGCGGGTACTTGTCTATTTTAACTTATGTTTCAAAGATGCTACTTATGTGTTTCTTTCTTTTGTTTGGATCTTATGTTTATTTGGATATGCAATACTTTGCATTGTTATTGCTTAAAGTTATTTTAATTTAAATTATTATTCATTTTGTGGAAAACTAGAAGGGGGGGTTGAATAGTTTTCCTAATTAATTGTTATCTTTTCAAAATTTTGCTTGAAACTTTGTGTGAAATAACTTGATGTTGATCTTGGTTTGTTGAAATATAAAAGTAAGTAAAAGAAAGAGTTAGAGAGACATAACCAAGACACAAGTATTTATAGTGGTTCGGCTACAAGGATACCTTCCTTGCCCAACTCTACACCCCGAGTCACCTACTCGAGAGTTTGTTAAACACTAGTCACCAATCTCCTTTGACCAACGAAGAAGCCTAACAATGATGGTTACACTTCTTTAATAATACAAAGATAAATAACAGATTCTTCACACGGTAGAACCAAATCAACACAACTACACTTGATATACAAATGATGAATGAACTAACAACTACAAAGGAATGGTCAAGGCTCAGCAATGTGATCTTGAAAGAGTTATGGAGATCGAATGCAAGGTACTCGGAACTTGATCGTCTCGGATGAATGCTCGGTAATTCCCTTTTTGAAGTAAATTACCTACAAGAGGCTAAGAAGAAATATGCAAGAAGTAGAGAGAAAGATCAGTAGATAAGAGAGTATTTCTTAATGAGAAGGTGTGTGAAAACATGAGAAATGTCTTGGTGTTTATAGCCAAAAATATTATTGTAGCCTGGTTTCGCCGGTGCCATTGGAGAATGGAACCGGCAGCCAAAAACAATAGAACCGGCCAACAGTAACCAAATCTGAATTTTGATTCTTAAGATCATGAAAAATCTTGTGTAATCTTGTGAGATTTTCCTTGGATTTGATGCATTTGATTAGGTCATGCATGATGTAATTAGATGGGAAATTAGAAAACATTTTTGTGTATAATTTTGGTTTACATAAAATAATGTATACACATTTTTATGTCACTTTGTGTTTTTGTGAAAGCTTGTGTTTTTAGAGAGGGTTTTTGCATAATGTTACTTCAAGTTTTGTCATCAATAAAACAATGAAGATCGCGGAATAGAAATAAGCGTTTTTACCGGTTTATTTGTATTAACAATCTCCCCCTTTTTTTTGATGACAAAACCCAGAGTTTAAAATTGATTAAGAGCTGGTTATTACTGAATTTTAGTTAGTTTTAATCAATTGGTCTCTTCTCCCCCTTTTTGTCGAACTCACAGAGGCTAATGGAAGAAGAAGGAAATTTAACAAATAACAGTCAAGGTGATGCGAAAAGAGACCATTGTTTGTCCCTAGTTGGATAGATACATCCTTGTTGGATCCCACTTTAATAGAGACGAATCCTTAGACGCTGTTTAAAGGATGATAGTTATATTATATAAATCTAACACAAAATAGTAGGACAAACTAATGTTAATGTGATGTAAAGATTATGCGGAATCTAAATCTTTAAGTAGTAGAAGAATTTCTTAATAGAAACGCATTAACATAATATACACAATTCCACATACAATGCGAAAGCCAATATTATAAAGAATAATACGAATAAAGCGATCCTACAGTATTCGTGGTTACAATATAAAGCGCTTGAAGCTAGACAATCATATGAATGACCTCGTTTTTGGGGATATGAAAGCATTGAAATGTCCCTAAGACCGAGCCATTTATACACCAAGACAGTCGTACCCTAGGTTCGATTTACAAATCTATTCCTACAGAGAACTTAGAATATTCTCTATGATGTATTTTCTTAAAAATGAGACTAAAATCTCTTCAGCACATATGTAAGTCTTCGGGCTCCCAAACACAATCTTTATCCTTTTCGTATTCTTTAGGCCTTTCTCTGATACAGTACTAAACCTATGTACGAGCAGTCTTGCTATCTTTGAGCAGTAGTAACTTATTACACCTAGCAGCATTAACTGAGCACAAGCAATAGTCTAAGGCTATTTAGACTAAGTTTTCTTCATCTTTACCAGCAGTAGACTAACTTTATACTAGCAGTACTAATATACTAAAATGGTAGTAACATTAAATAGCAGTTGCGCTAACGTTTATAGCTGGGCTACGTCACTAACTACTTAGTCATATAGTTTAGTACATAAAAGAGAAATGAGACCACACATAACTTTTTTAAAAAGCAAAGCTTAGTAGCAGTAATACAAACTTGAGTAGAGCGGAATAACTCCTAAGATTCCATCAAGAAGTCTTTTTAATCCTAACAGAGCCTCGTCCCTTAAGACAAAAAAAAACTGATATTTTCTTTCGATTTATAAAATCTCCAAGTTTCGTTCATTGAAAGCGTCATATAATTACCAGGGGAGGGTGGCTTTCAAACACTTATCATTGATTCTTAGTTTTTTGTGAGAAGTCTATTTTCATCGAAGCTGAGAAGCATGTCATTGATAAATAGATCCACACTAATGCTGCTTGTTTCAGCATATCTGTGATTATAGATGGTTTAAGGGGATATATCTTCTTTAGTAATCGTTTAATATTTTTTATAATTTAATTTAGTTAAAAGTTTATTTAATTCATAAAAAATACAAAAATTATCAAAAAAATATTTTGCTTTTTTAGAAAATTTTCTTTTGTCATCTAGTTTGTAGGAAAAATTTAAAAGTTTTCGTAGGGTCATTTTTACAACTTTTCATCTTTTAAAGAACGGGTCCGGGTACGGGATTTTGTTTTGACTCGTTTTTGGGTCAAACGAACTCCGTTTTCGGTCTAGTCTTTTTCATTCTTCGTTATTTGATCCCTAGAGTAGTTTAGAAGTGAAAAATTTTTCGTAGGGTTATTTTTAAAGATTTTAGGTTTTTCCCCCTTTTGTTCGGGATTCGGGCCCTCGTTTTCTAGTTTAATTTCATAATTTCTAGGTTTTTCTTAAACGTTTTAGTTCGTTATTATCTAATTTGACTTTTTCAACTTCCCAAACTAATTCCTTCCTTCAAACTCAAATCTTCGATTGTATCGATTTTCCAGTACAGCCTCGTTGGGGATAAACGACCCGGGAACATTCTATACTACTTCTCGGTATCATTGCTCTTGTTGATTTTTAGACTTATATATATATTTTATATTTTATTATATATTATATATATATGGTGTAAACATCACCAATCAAGTAACTTATACACCAGCAGCATTCACTGAGCAACAGTAACTCTAAGATCATCAAAAAGTCTTTTAATCACAACAATCCTCCCATAAACTTGATATTCTTCTTCAAAATCTCAAGTTTCTTCATTGAAAGCTTCATTAATTACCAGGAGGATGCTTCCAAACACTTCATTGATTCTTAAGCTGTTTTGTGAGAATTTTAAGAAGCTGATATGCTATTTCATTTAAATAATAAACCTGAAGCTTCTTTTTTAGCATATCTGTAATTGTAGATGGTTTAAGGGGATATCTCTTCTCTACCAACATATGAATGTACACATGTTGCATCCTCAATAAATGAACTCCATATGAATCATATAACTTCCAATCTAACACTTTGTAATCATCTTGATTCTTCCATACTTGATCTTCAACATGTGATTCAAACATTGTTTTCAAATCTCCATATAAAATCAAATCTAAGTCTTTCACTGGTCTTGTTGATCCATATTTAGCTTTTACCAGCTTGTACAAATCTTCAAACTCTTCCCGCTAAAACTTTTAAGAATTTGACTAAAGACTTTATACATTTGTGACTTTCCATCAGCTCTTATTATTTGATAATAGCTTTTCTTTCCTTCTTTGTGGATCTTCCAGTCAACAATAGTTGGAGACTTAGTAGCTAAAGGTACATCATCAATTGCTACCTCTTCTTTATCTAGAATGACTTTTATTAAACTTTGAAGCTCTGTTGTTTCTTTATCCTCATCCACCTTCTGCTTCTTAATACTTTCTTGTTCCAGCTCAGTTCTTGCTCTCTTTGAACTACCTTCCACCAAGTCCATTCTGAAATCAACAAATATATTCACCCTTTTGAAAGCTCTGTGAAACATCTTCTGAATAGAATCAAAAGATTTGTTCTTCAAGTCTTTGGGCTTCTTTCCTTCCATATTCTTTAGGTAAGTACATATGATTTTTCTTTGTTGAGCTTGAGTTGGTGGTTTGTTCCTCTTCTCTTATGCCCTTTTAGCTGCAAAATGTTTTCTTCTTTGCTCTAGGAGTTCTTTAAATAATGTGGCTTTTTGTTCAGTTGTGAACTGCTCTTGCTCTTGAGCTTGCAGTCTTTGAGCCAACTGATAATCAACGTCGACCTTAGCCTGAATATCATCCCATTCTTCAGTTAGTGCAACATTGGCTTCATCTTTCTCCCATGCAAGTCTCTCCTCTTCATCAAACTCAGCTTGTAACTTTGAAGCAATTTCTTCATCAAGCCTGATTAGATATTTCTTCTTTGGCTTCACAGGTTCTTCTACCAATATTCCTTTGCCTTTTCCTAAACTTTTGCCTGTGATGGTTGTGAATAAATTGTTGTTGTTGTTGCAGATGTACCCAGCTCAGTAATGACAATTCCTTTCCTTGGAGTTAGAATTGTAGCAGTTGTTGTTGTTGTAGCAGCACTAACCTTTGTACTGGCAGCACTAACTGGTACACGTGGCTCTTCTACAACATTGGCTTTTGCCTTGGGTTTTACACTTTTCAAAGCAGCAAGTGCTTGAGCCAAAGTAACTTCATCAACAGTCAAATTCACATCTTTAACAGCAACTTCTGGTTCTGCTAACACCTCATTACCAGTCAAAGTGTTTACATCAAACATATCAGCATCATCTTGTTCATTAACCAGGTAATGTCTTCATCAGCATCAATATCATTTATCCTCCCCTGTTTGGATGCATCCTCACCCAAATCTTCTTTATCTTTAGAGGATTCTACCCTAGCACTTAAACCAACCTTGTATAGTCTTTTAAGCCCATAAGTTCTTGACCTCTTCTTTTTCTCAAGCCTCTTGACCCTCTTTTTCAAACTGTCAATCTCATTAGCTTGAGTGGTCTTTGTTGTCTCCAAATCAAGAACTCTTGTTTGTAAATTGGCACATAATTCCATCAATTTCTTAAGTTTCAAACTATCCTCACCACTTTGAAGTGTGTTACCTCTTGCGAGCAATAGATCATTGGAAAGTTTAGATACATTCTGAAACCTAGTTTGAGCAATTGTATCCCCTATGGTTTCTTGGCGCCTGGGACCACTACCTGAAGTAGTTCCTTGGGAACTAGCTTCATTAGGTGTTTCCTTGGATCGGGTCTTAATGATGTTACCACTGTCCTGCTCTGCTTCTAAGCTAGAAGCAGTAGTGGCAGCCCTTACCAAACTGTCATCCAACTCCTTATAGACAGCCTCATCTGCTACATGTTCATTAGGACCACTAGACTGAGGTATCTAAGTGTCCTTTCTCTTAGGCTTCCTAGATTTTTGTTTCTTTTAAGGTTGAGATGTTGATGGTTGAATAAAAGTAGGTGTATGATGGGGATTAGTGGGATTTGCTGAACCTTCACCCATTTCTACTTGATCTTGTACACCATTGTTTGAAATAATGTTGTTTCCCTCCCAGAAAAACCTTTCTATACCCTTCTCATGTTTCCAAAAATATTCTTAGTGTAAGGGGGTGTAACATAAATCCATCCTATTATAATTGACATCCCATTCCAGATTGCATATCCCAAAAGACTGTCATACCTGGATACATCAAAATTTACCCACATTATCCAAGTATTCAACACCAGTACTACAAAATAAACTTTGAAAAGTTAAACTTCAGGTTGTATAAAATAGCAGATAATGCAGAAGCATAGTGCAACTAAATCATTCCATGCAGTTTGTTTTTGGACTTAAGTAATAGAAAAACAGAATGAATAAGGAATTTCATATGGAGAGAAGAAAGCTTTATAGAAAGTGAGTTTTTTGTGAAACATGCTCATACCCCATTAATGCAAGTTGTTAAAAGATGGTAGCATTAGGTAGAAAATCAACACCTTCAGCATCTTCTAGTTGAAGATCTCTTCTAACAATCGACTCAGTGATGATGATCTTCTTTCTATCCACTAGGGCATGTAACTATACTTCCCCATTGACAATTTTGGCTTTGACAGTAGACCAGAACTGTTCTATGCACGAAATGCATATAGTGGGATTAATCGTTAGTGCATATCTTAATGGGTTTGCATTCAGAAAATCCACAATTTGTTCAAACCCTTCACTTTATGCAGGTTTAGATAAGAACACGACCATGTTGTGAGTATCAGCAAACTTTGGGGTCGTCATTGATTTGGGTTATAGATTATGGAGAGGAAAAATTGAGTTCGGGTTTGTGAATATGAGAGTAATTATGAAAGATTAAAAACGATTAAATAGAATTGATTGAAAACCCTTAATCAATTGTATTTTATAAAATACCTCTACAACATTAACCATCACCAGAGTAGTAATTTATGCCTAGCAGTATTAACTTCACCATAGTAGTAAGTATTCCTAGCACATTAACTTTCACCAGCATTAGTAAGTGTATAGCCAACAGCATAACTTTGAGTTACAGCATTAACTCCATTCTAGTCAAACACTCCTGTCATTTTTTAAATATTCAACTCTCTTTTCCTGTTTTCAACTCACAATTTCTCTCAATTCTATACTCACCAAATCACTCTGTTTGTTTTTATTCCACAGCTCTCTTTCTGTTTTTATTCTCACCAACTCTCTTAATTCTTTTTCTCACCAAATCACTATGTCTGTTTTTACACAGCTCTCTTTCTGTTTTTTATTCTCACTTAATTCACTTACAAAATACACATTTGTCAAAACTAGAATTACCAGTTTTAATGGTATCCTTTTCCTGTGATTTCCCTCCTTTGGGTTCCCTCCAAAAGCAACTATCGTGTCTATCTCTGTCATAGACCCAAATAAGAGTAGACATGTTCCCTGTCATGTTATCCTAGAGCATCCACTATCAATCACTCCTTGATCCTGTAAATCCATTTGTGGATTGCCCTGCACATTAGATAAGAAAATCAGTTTCTTTTGGGGACCCAAGCCATCACTGACTTGGATCTGCCTTGTGCATCAATATAATCAAACTTCTTTAGGGTGATTGATGCACTGTTGTGTTTAGAAACATGGTCTAAAACTTTAGTCTTTGGTTCCAACACCAACAAGTTAAGCCTTAACACATTAACTTTTTCCCTTAACAACATTAACTACTGCTTTTGGCCTAGCAGCATTAACTACTGCTTTTGGCCTAACAGTATTAACATTTTTATCCTTAACAGTATTAACCCTCTGATTAAAATTACTGTTTTTAAATGTTGTATTCTTGTGAATGGGCCTCTTAACAGTTGAATGTGCTTTTTTAGAAAGATATGACATTGGTCTAGCAGCATTCACTGTTGTTTTTGTGTGAGCAGCATTAACTTGTCTAGCAGTATTAACTGATACTAAGCCAGACTTCATTAGTACTGCTCTTGGAACCATGTTCTTTTTAGCACAGGGGTGAGTCTTTTTAGCAAAGTTTTGATGATTCACCCTTTGAGCATTGTTCCAAACAGGTTTTACCATCCTTTGTTTTTGAAACTATTTATGATGGTAATTGCAGTCAACCTGCAAATGATCAAAACTTCCACACACATAACAGGCCTTATTAAACATCTCAAAATTGCTTCCTAGTCTTTGAGACATCATATTGTTCCAATTTCTTTGATTGCCTCTTGGACTGTGAGTGTTTTGCCTATGTTTCTCAACTTGTTTAACAGTTTTCCTAGCAGTTTTCTCTTGTTGCTTAGGTTGAATAAAACTCTATCTTAGCAATACTAGGCTTAACTATTTTCTTCTCAGTTTTAGTTTGAGACATATTTTCTTCCTCACTATCTAACACCCAATCTTCAATAATTAGAGAATCATTAGACTTCCTAACTACCTTAGACACTTCTTCATCAGACTTTTTGTTCTCAACTACAGGCTTATTAACAAACTCATCTAAACCAGTAAAAGACAAGTCAGGTGTTAGAGGCATGAAGTTTCCTGTGTAGGGAGGTGGAACTGCATTATAGCCTAAGCCTTTCTTGCAGTTGTCAACAATCTGACTTTCTATGAGTTTGTTTAAGCTTTTAGATGCATTTTCAAATTTGTCTACATTAAATTGAATTCCATCTTTTTCTTTTTGAGCTATTTCTAGCTTCTTCCTGAGCTCTCTGATAGCTATATCTTTACATTCAATTTCAAATTTTAAGACCTTTATGTCTTATGAATAAATAGACTCATTTGCCTTATAAATTTCAAGTTTCTCTTCTACTGACTCTAATCCTGACTTATAAGCTAGAACCATTAACTCAGATCTTAAAATCTTTATGTAGTTGATCATATTGAGATTTAAGGGTTTCAACAGTTTTCAAACAAGATTTTAAACAATTTGAATTATTAGATACCTCTGAGTCAGAACTTGAAGATGAGTAAGCCATGAGTGCATAATTAGGTCCTTCCTCTGCCTGATCACTCCAGTCATACCCACCAAGACCATCACATGACACCAAAGCTGTGGAAGTGGATGTTTCTACAAGCACAGTCCTTCTTGTGCTTTCCTTGTTTATGTAGTCTATCATCTAGATGTATTGTTCAATCCTCATCCTCCATAACTCAAACTCACCCGGTTTGAGCATGGGAACTTTGGATGCAGCCACCATGTGTGCAGAATCTTGATCCATATCTTCTAGCAAAGTTTCTCAAAGCAACAAGCTCTGATACCACTTGTTGTCCCAGTTGTAGGATACCTCTTATTGGATCCTACTTCAATAGATCGAATTACTTAAGCTTGTTTAAGGTTTAGTTATATTAGATAAATCTAACACGACTATAGTAGAAACTTTGTTAAGTGTATTAAAGATTATGCGGAATCTAATCTTTAATATTAGAAGAATTCTTAATTAAACAGTAACACAAGATCACAATTCAACAAACAATAAAAGCTCCAATATTATTAAGAATAATATGAATACTCTCCTAGTATTAGGGTTACAAAACCTTGAAGCTATGAATAACACTTATCAAATCGTAAACAACATATATCATTAAACTCTATACCCTAGGACCTCATTTTATACACCAAAGAGTCCTAGTCGATTTACAATATATTCCTAAGACTTAGAATATTCTCTATGATCTATTCTATAAATAACTAATACTTATCACGTAAGTAATCTTGATCTCCAAACAATCTTTATCCTTTCTTCTGTCTTTATCCTTTCTCTAACAGTAAAAACTCTTTCAGCAGTCTTAATCTTTGAGTAGTAGTAACTTATACACCAACAACATTAACTGAGCAGCAGTAACTCTAAGATCATCAAGAAGTCTTTTAATCCCAACATAAATTGTTCATTTTATATTATTATGCATGAATTGGTACTTAATCATTTATATTTGTTATTTGCAGTAAACATGGAGCAATTGGTGAAGTTTAGCTAAAAGGCATGCATTCTGGAGCTTAAACGAAGAAATCATCAAGTCTACTTTTATGACATTCAATACGTCGTATCCATCAAGAAGATACGGCGTATCTGTGCCTTAATTTCACAAGCAACCATGATGATATGAAGACCAATACGCCGTATCCAGAAGACCCTATACGCTGTATCGAAGATCAAGTATTGGAATATTCTAGAATATTATAATCGTGGTCCCCACTCCAAGAAACTCTAATACATCGTATTAAACTCCTTCAATACGGCGTATCGACTAAATTCCAGGCCTTATAAATACCGAACCCTAATGATGAATTTTAGTGTGCAAAAAATGCAAAACTTATACCGATGACTGAGAAGAAATCATTAACCACCAAGTTTGACTTTTAGAAGAAAACAGAAGCCAAGAAGGACTTGCAACACTATTCAATCCATAGGAAACCCTTGTAATTTCTATACTCTAAATACGCGTTTGGTTTTTGGTATCGTTATTAACAGTTTAGTTTACTTTAATCGCTCATCTATGACATTTGTATAGTTACAATGGCTATTGGCTAATACCTTTAGGTATTAGCCATGTTTATGATAATTTAACGTTTGGTTTATGTTTATCTCGATTGCATCTTGTTCATTGTGTGTTGTTTTATGTTTATCAATTTATACTCGTTTACGTGCTTAAGTATGCGACCTATCATTGAACAGATCTAAGAATACAAATAGAGCATTAGCTAGATGCCGGGATAGCTCTCCATATCTAAAATTTATATATCTAGAGTAATAGGATCATAAATATTACTTGTCTTTGCCTTTGGTTTAGTGAACAAGTTGGACTAGCAGGTGACTTAGGATCAAAAAATAACATTCTGATTCCTTAGGTAAAGATCTGGACAGTGGACTACTAGTATATAAAGAGCCATTAAGCAGTAAGTTAGTAAAGTCTCGATGAGCTAGGATTAAATAAGATCACCATTATTGTCTTCTAAGATAGATTATAATAAACCATGATTGCTTTATGCGGATGTGGTTAATTGTGACAGAATTGCCATGTCTAGGGTTTGGGAAGAAGTATCGCCTAAATCTAGGAATGATATATCGACATCGAGATAGGACAATCACTGCACTCATAAACTAAAACCTGCTTTTTATTAGATTAAATATGGTTAATACATTTTCCTTACAATAGGACTGACCGCTTCTCTATCTTTTAAATATTAGCTTGTGTGTGGTAATCGCCCAATCTCAATCTAGGTAAACCAAAACTCGTGCCAGTCTCTCAGGTTGAAAACCCCCATTTTTGCGTTAGTTTTAGGTTTAACTTAGGTATAACATAGAATAAATTAGGACTAATTTAGATAACTAAAATACGGGTAGATTTAAGTATTAACACTCGCTCTTAGTGATCGACACCCTACATACTAACGTACCTACATCTAATCGAGTACACTACCCGTTAGTGTTGTTTAGGTATAGTCGGCAAAATATAAATAGTAAAACTTGATAATAAATATTATCTACGCACAACGACACATCAACTATAGAACTCAAAAATAAATCGGGGAATAATTTGCTCACTTATTTTTAAAAGACAGTCAAAGTCGATCATTCCAAACATGGTGTTAAGATAGACCATATCATCATAGTTAGGATCCACAACTTGACCCTCGGGAATGTAACGATTTTCAATAATTTCAAAATCATTTTTCAAAGGCTGATTATATTCATTAGAAATAGTGGGAATGTAGTCACGAGTGTTTTTGTGGTCAGATGCAGTCAAATGAGGCATTATCACCTATTACATACACAAACAACAGAAAACTTATATATAATATATATATAAATATATATATAAATATAAAATAATATATATTAAGTAAAACTGTGTCGAAAAAAATGTTGTAAATTGTTGCCTAGTATGTACCTATATGCAACAAATGTGGAGTTACGGTTAACTCGACTCTAAATAAAAACCTATGAGTTAACCCAAACACTCTCTTATTTACTTTTGCTCATCCAAACGCATCAAAAATATATATTGATTATATATCTCGATCAATGGTCATGAGATCATCATGCATGAGTGCAAAAACATTTTTAGAGTGTATTAACAATGCATTAAAACATTTTGATGAGGTTCCTAACATGAGAAATTTTTAAGAATAAATTAAGGTTTTGTTCATGTCGAATTTTTTTCCAAGCACACTCAATTGTGCAAATCTTATGTCTATGGGAAGCATAATATGTATACATTGTGTTATCCTAGTGTTAATTGCACAAGAACACCTAAGAAAATAAAAACCACCAATTTTTATTTTTGTGTTCAATCGGATCCTAGACATAATTTGAGAAGAAAAATGATGAAATCACTTACAATTCTTGATGTGTATGATGTTTAGGATGATAATTGATGTTGATTGCACCTTCAATTTGTGTTTTAATGGAAGATTTTAAGGTTTGGTGGTGTTTTCTCTCGTTCGTCGCTGGTATGGAGAAGAGGGGTAGTGTTTGCTATAACACCCTGTGTTTTCAAGACATTGACGTCGTCAATAAATCCACAATGAATCTTTTGTATTGTACGTGTTTGCTTTAAATCGTAAACGTTAAGTTTAATCGCGTACGCCAAAAATTAGCGTTCAATGTAAACGGGCATCAAACGATTAAATGTTTACATCAATCAAGTATTAAATAATTATTTTGAGAATAATTATGGTCTTTGTTTATTTTATTTTTATTAGATACGTAAAGTGTATACGTTTCGCGATAAAATACGTTAAGGCATTCCCAGAACCACCAAAACTTTTCTACGCTTCAACAAATACCCACATTTATACCCAATACATAAAAACTACAAAAATATGTCATGTATATGTGTATATAGCCGGATATGGTCAAGAGGATACAAGAAAATCTCATAAGAAAACACATTTCCTAGTTTTCATGGGATAACCTCAACTATTAGGGAACATGTATTCAATTTCTTCAAACTTTGACCAAGGACTAAGACCATGGACTTCCTAAAGACCCTCACTACGTCTCCTTGACTAGTCTTATATCATATATACATGCATACAAGTAATAAGCCATCTATTCTCATAACACTTAGCAAAAAGATCAAATTTTCCTCCCTTTTCTTCCTCATTTGGCCACGGCAAACAAGCATCCCCTTAAGTAATCCATACAAAATTTTCTACCTCATTTACATACATACCTACATCATTCCTAAGATATACTAAGATGTTTCTAAGGATTGTTAACCATTTTCAAATAATTATTAAGAAAAGGAAAGCTAGGGTTTCATATGGAAAATTGGGGTTTTCATAGCTTGCTAGCTTTGGTTTTAAGTCTAAGCAAGGGTTTAGATCTTATTTCTCAACATCATCATTAAGGTTATCTAGCACCTTTATCTTTTCATTTCATAAGTTTTTATGCATATCTTAGTCTTTATAGCAAAATCACCATTTAGGACTTTTTAACACGTAAAAAGGATTTTTACTTATAATTATGGATTTGTTCACTTTTAAACATGTTATGATGTTAATGAGATCATGTTAAAATGGATGTAAAAGGATTGTACCATGTTGTTTTGGTGTAAAAATGGATAAATACAAATTAGGGTTTATAAAGTTAACTTAATATGTTACAAGTAAAAGTAATGCAAATGACATGTTAATCTTGTTTATGGACTTTTAGTGATGTTATATGAACACTAAAATAAGGTTATAATGGAAGTATAAGTGATGAAAAACCTTGGTTAAGCTTAAAAAGTGTTAATGAAAGATTATGGTTTTTAATGATTTACATGAAAAGCTACAAGTAAATATGTATAATCAACTTGATAAACTTGTTAATATTGATAATTTGGACATATGAGGACAATGATGGACTAATGGACTTTATTATATGTAAGACATATAGTATATATACAGTATAAAAGACTTATGGTAAAATACAAAGTTGAAAGTTAAAGAAACAAAGTTTACATATGGAATCAAGAAAGACATCCTAACTTTCTGTTTTAATTTGATATACAACCTGTCCATTTTATATTTTTATAAAATAGTACGTCTCATGACGATTCCAAAAAGCTAAGAAACTTACAAATAACGGGGATTATTTGAATAATTAACGAATAATAATTTACGGTAAAATAATTATTTTAAAAACATGGTTATATGATAATTAATCGGATTAATTAACAGAATTTTATAAAACCAAATTATTAAAATCATTATATATAAAAAAAAAACAGCAAGTTTACTAATTTTTAACAGATTAAACATAAATAATTTTTAGGATTCCAAAATGATAAGAAACGAAAATTTTCAATTAATAACGAATGAGTTATGAATTTCGCGAGTTTACGACAATTAATACTTTTATAAAACTATATTTATAAAAGTTACTATTCATGATAGAAAAATTCATTTTTATAAACCTCATAAATAAATATAACCTTCAATTACGAGAACATGTAAAAACGGAGCTATAACGAATAAAATACGACGTTTACGGGTTTTACGATAACTAAAACTATAAAAATAACTTTATAACTGATGTGAACAGTAAAAAGTACTGTTCATCAGGGGGATTGAAATATGGAAAATGTCCAAATTATGATAACTTCATCCTATTACGAAAGGTGGGCATAAGAAAGTCAAAATCAGGGCTAAAAAAACTGAAGTTACGCCAGTTTTACTACTACGGCAATTATAAGTTTTAACTTATTAAACTCAGTTTTTCCAAAAAAATTAGATGGTGATAGCTATATAGAAATTATGAATGGTTGTTAATTACCAATGTGATTAGTACTTATACAACCTTAAATTAAATAGGTTGCATCTGACGATTTACGTGACGCATTATCTGTGATATACTTGTTATTTGCTCACTCAAGGTGAGTCCATAGCCCCACGTTTTACATGCTTTTGTTTTATAAGTTTTTGGGGTGAGAAACATGCCATGTTTTACAACTGGACATAAGTGGATACTTTTATATTATGATTACGTGTTGCCTAAGTAGCGATAACCCAATCTGAGCCTATTATCATGAACTGTCAATTACAGGACTGTGAGCGCGAATGTTATGAATATATCTATTGGGATTGACATCCCCGTTCGGGTGATTAGCTATCACTGGGCAAACGAACGTATACCATGTCGAACGTAGGATGTTGCGGGTTAGAACATCATCACAGGCAATGTAGGCCATTTATATGGTATTCATTTATGTCGAGCTTCAGTGTCATGAGCTTAGGGCAACGTAATTATATTTATATGATGTCTGCATCTGTTGCATTATCATATACTTGGGAAATCTTATGGCCCTACAATATACGATTTATCAAACCTATGAATTCACCAACATTATTGTTGACATTTTAAAGCAATGTTTTTTAGGGGATCAGTAAGCACGAGGTGCAAGGGATACATTGGTGGTTTTGATTTGGATATCATGCATTAAAGATTTTGTCGCATTACATTTTGTATAACTGTTATGGGCTAGAAATCTTTGTATTTTGAACAAGTGGACAAGTGAAGCTTCGGCTCATGTAACAAATACTTTGTTAAATCCAATGTATCAGTTTTAAATGACTTTTTGGTCGTTCTATATACATCTTGTGTTATTGATCTATGAAGTAGCACGCCCCGGACCTTTATTCCGCTGCGACCCAATTTGGGGGTGTTACAGATTGGTATCAAGAGCCAAGGTTATATAGAACTAGGTCAAATGTTTTGCTGGACTATAACCGTTTTCAAACATCAAATTTATACAAATGGGTTTTACAAGGGACATACATATGTGCATACATTCATGCATACACTACTTGTTGCATTAGTTGGTTGGACTAGATGCATTCATAATTGATATACACGTTATGATATAAATGTTTATTACTATAAGAGTCTTATATTAAATACTAATATAAGCTATTTTGAATTTTCAGATTCAGTCATGTCAAATTCGGATGAATCAGGGGTTACATACATAGAGGTTTCCAGCCCATTTGAGGGTTTATCAGACATAGAATCACCGAGAGCCAATGATCACGAGTACCTTGAGCTGCTTGGGATGCCCGAGGAACCATACGTGGAGGCCGCTCTTCAGGCCCCACCCTCTCCAGATTACATGTCTGGCCCTGAGGAGCCAGAACAGGCACCACCTTCGCCAAATTATGTTTTAGGCCCAGAGCATGCTGATGATGAGATTGTTGCTGAGGATCAGCCATATGTTAAGGATGCCTCACCCACTACTTAGTCACCTGACTATGTCCCAGAGTCCGATCCTGAGGCAGACCCGGAGGAGGATGACGATGAGGACCCCGAGGAGGATCCTGTCGATTATCCTGCCGATGGAGGAGATGACGGCGATGACGAGGAAGGGTCATCAGAGGATGATGACATAGACATCGAGGCCAATGATGATGATGATGATGAGGAGGAGGAGCACCTAGCTCCTACCAACTCTGTAGTTGTTTCTTTACCAGCTACTGATCAGGCCCCATCTACGGAGGAGACAGAGCCGTTCGAGACTGATGAGTCTGTGGCCACACCACCACCACACCCTACATATCATGTGACAGCTAGGATTTCTATTCTAGCTCCAGTACCTACACCAGTATGGTCTGATGCAAAGGTTGTCAGACTTCTCGTTATATCTACTCCACCATCATTACCACCCTCCCCATGGTCTTCACCACTTCCCCAGATACCTTTTCCATCACTACCACTATCACCACCCTTACCTGTGTTATCACCAGCACCACCTCCTAGCCCCATTCGTTCATTGGGCTATCAAGTTGCTATGATCCAGATGAGAGTTGAGGCCGCATCTACTTCCTATTCTCTACCATTACCACCACCCTTCATACTCTCCCTCACCAAGACCAGATGCACCATCATTAGGGATACCACCACCCTTTCCCATATCAGTTCCTACTTCATCACCACCATTGCTACTACCCTCTGCTAGTCGTAAGGAGGACAGACCCGAGGTTACCATACCACCTCAGAAGAGGTTAGGTATAGCTCTTGGTCCTGGATACGAGGTACGAGAGAGCTCATTTGCTGCTGCTAGACCGGTTGGAGGTCTTAGGGCAGACTATGGCTTTATAGCTACTATGGATAGGGAGATCAGGCGTGATTCAAAGAGACAGGTTGGATATAGGATCACCGACTCGTAGGACGAGATAGTTGAGACCCTTCAGGGGGCACCAGTTAGTATTGACATGGAGTTGGGTTGACATATGACAACATTTGAGACTAGGGTTAGGCAAGACATGGATGAGATTTATACGAGGTTAGACGATGAGCAGAGTCAGAGACAGCTATTGGCTGGTCTGCTTAATATGTTGTTTAGAGACAGACGAGCACATGCATATACACGTCATCAAATAGAGACAGAGGCTAAATTATCCTGAGAGGCTAGGAGGCGATCAATAGATGTGAGTGATCTTGCCTGCGGAGAGGTTATGTCACTACGCACTACCGTACTGGGTCAGATGTCAAAGATTAGAGAGTTGCATGCTACTGATCGCAGGAGACATGCTGTGATTTCAGAGATGCTGAAGGCAGACCATAAGAGATCTGCAGAGATGAGAGAGTTGAGGACAGCTGATCATACCCGACAGCAGCAGCTTATACAGACATTGACAATGATGCAGTCATTACAGGGATAAGTGATCACACTACATGGACAGGTGAGAGCACTACGGGGACAGGTTACCGCACTACAGGGACAGCAGGGACCCGTTGGAGGTCCTGTACAGCCAGAGCTGCCAGAGGAGGCTGGTAGCAGTTCATAGATTAGATCATGTTATGGCTAGTCATTTTATATATAGCCTACTAAGTATTACAGGTTTAATCCCGGCTAGTAAGGCTTTAGGTTGTTATATTTATTTTGTAACCTAGACGTTATGATCATTTTGTATCTGGACCATTCATGTATGTTTTCCAATTTATATATGGAATGGTTGTATTATGTCACGTCTGTAATCGAATTTGTTTATGAATGAATGTCGATTTGGTTATATCATTGTTGATTACAATTCAGTTGTATATTTTACTGTGTGATGTGATCTCACTTTATTTATCATGTATATGCCATGTCATGGTTATGATTTAATAAAATCTAATGGGTATTGTATTTTCTTGTGATTGAAGAAAATGGCACAAAAACGAACCACAAGGTCAACACCGGTCACAACAACCCCAGCCCCAATAGCAACCACCACCACATCGGTCACTAATGCCCAACTTTAGGCAGTGATTGACCAAGGTGTCACTGCCGCTTTGGCAACACGTGATGCAAACAAGAATGGTGATGACAGCCATACTTCGGGAACGGGTGGCAGAAGGACTGAACGCGTGGTTCGAGAATGCACTTACCAAGACTTTATGAAGTGCAAACCTCTATATAAAACTTAATGAATTGATGGAATTATGTAGCAATTTACAAACAAGGGTTCTTGATTTGGAGAAGACAAAGACCACACAAACTGAAAAGATTGTTAGTTTAAAGAGGAGGGTCAAGAAGCTTGAACAGAAAAAGAGGTCAATAACTCATGGGCTTAAAAGGTTATACAAAGTTGGTCTTATAACTAGGGTAGAATCCTCTAGAGATGAAGAAAGTTTGGGTGAGGATGCATCCAAACAGGGGAGGATAAATGCTATTGATGCTGATGAAGACATTACCCTGGTTAATGATCAAGATGATGCTGATATGTTTGATGTGAACACTTTGACTGGTGATGAGGTGTTAGCAGAACAAGAAGTTGCTGCTAAAGATGTGAATTTGACTATTGATGAAGTTACTTTGGCTCAAGCACTTGCTGCTTTGAAAAGTGTAAAACCCAAGGTAAAAGACAATGTTGCAGAAGAGCCAAGTGTACCAGTTAGTGCTGCCAGTACAAAGGTTAGTGCTACTACAACTACAACAACTGCTACAATTCCAACTCTAAGGAAAGGAATTGTCATTACTGAGCTGGGTACATCTACAACAACAACAACAATAATTTCTTCACAACCATCACAGGCAAAAGTTTAGGACAAAGGCAAAGGAATATTGGTAGAAGAACCTGTGAAGCCAAAGAAGAAAGATCTAATCAGGCTTGATGAAGAAATTGCTTCAAAGTTACAAGCTGAGTTTAATAAAGAGGAGAGACTTGCAAGGGAGAAAGATGAAGCCAATGTTGCACTGACTGAAGAATGGGATGATATTCAGGCTAAGGTTGATGTTGATTACCAGTTGGCTCAAAGACTGCAAGCTTAAGAGCAAGAAGAATTGATTGATGAAGAAAAGGCAAGATTATTTGTACAATTCTTAGAGAAAAGAAGAAAACATTTTGCAGCTAAAAGAGCAAAAGAAAAGAGGAACAAACCACCAACCCAAGCACAACAAAGAAAAATCATGTGTACTTATCTGAAGAATATGGAAGGAAAGAAGCCCAAAGACTTGAAGAATAAATCTTTTAATTCTATTGAGAAGATGTTTGATAGAGCTTTCAAGAGGGTGAATATATTTGTTGACTTTAGAACAGACTTGGTAGAGGGTAGTTCAAAGAGAGCAAGAGATTAGATGGAACAAGAGGTCACTAAAAAGAAAAAGGTGGATGATGTTCAAGAAACAGCTAAAGTGTATGATGATCAAGAAACAGCTAAGATTAAAGAGCTCATGGAAATTGTTCATGATAAAGAGGAAGTAGCAATTGATGCTATTCCTTTGGCTGTTAAGCCTCCAAGCATTGTTGACTGGAAGATCCATAAAGAAGGGAAGAAAACCCATTACCAGATAATCAGGACTGATGGAAGTTCAAAGATGTACTTAGTCTTTAGTCATATGCTCAAAAGCTTTGACAGGGAAGATTTAGAAACTCTGTGGAAATTGGTAAAAGCTAAGCATGGGTCAACAAGTCCAGAGGAGGGCTATGAGAGAGTTTTATAGGGTGATATAAAGGTAATGTTTGAACCTCGTGTAGAAGATATAGTATGGATAAATTAACAAGATTACAGAGTGTTGGAATGGAAGCTATATGACTCCTGTGAAGAACATTTCTTAAGGATGCAACACATGCAGATCTATATGTTGGTAAAAAAGAGATATCCCCTTACACCACCTATAATTACGGATATGCTAAACAAGAAGCTTCAAGTTGATCATTTCAGTGAAATAGCATATCAACTTCTTAAACTTCTCACAAAACAGCTTAAGAATCAATGAAGTGTTTGGAAGCATCCTCCTGGTGATTAATGAAGCTTTCAATGAAGAAACTTGAGATTTTGAAGAAGAATATCAAGTTTAGGGGAGGATTGTTGGGATTAAAAGACTTCTTGATAATCTTAGAGTTACTGCTGCTCAGTTAATGATGTTGGTGTATAAGTTACTACTGCTTAAAGATTAAGACTGCTGAAAGAGTTTCTACTGTTAGAGAAAAGATAAAGACAGAAGAAAGGAAAAAGATTGTTTAGAGATCAAGATTACTTATGTGATAAGTATTAGTTATTTATAGAATAGATCATAGAGAATATTCTAAGTCTTAGGAATATATTGTAAATCGACTAGGACTCCTTGGTGTATAAAAGGAGGTCCTAGGGTATAGAGTTTAATGATATATGTTGTTTACGATTTGATAAGTGTTATTCATAGCTTCAAGGTTTTGTAACCCTAATACTAGGAGAGTATTCGTATTATTCTTAATAATATTGGAGCTTTTATTGTTTGTTGAATTGTGATCTTGTGTTACTGTTTAATTAAGAATTCTTTTAATATTAAAGATTAGATTCCGCATAATCTTTAATACACTTAACAAAGTTTCTACTATAGTTGTGTTAGATTTATCTAATATAACTAAACCTTAAACAAGCTTAAGGAATTTGATCTATTGAAGTGGGATCCAACAAGAGGTATCCTACAACTGGGACAACA
This sequence comes from Tanacetum coccineum, assembly GCA_026074375.1. Classification (NCBI taxonomy): domain Eukaryota; kingdom Viridiplantae; phylum Streptophyta; class Magnoliopsida; order Asterales; family Asteraceae; genus Tanacetum; species Tanacetum coccineum. The sequence continues at coordinate 12,014 of BQNB010067079.1, read as the reverse complement.
ATTTAGATGGGATAAATGATGCTGTAAAAGTGACGTTATTTGATGTCATCAAATATCCCCCCACTTAAATCCTACTTGTCCTCAAGTAGACTTTATAAAACTTATGAAAATGTATCCCAAACCAAAGTTTAAGATTTTTCCTTTAAGCAAGTTTTTTTGTTTAATTACTAGCACACAACCAAACACCTCATGAATAGGGAAAATGAAAACACTCAAATCACTTAACTAATCTATGTGGTAACATTTAAGTAATTCGCTCAATTGCTCAGTAGTGACGAGTATTCTATCATAAGCTTGGCAAGGATACACATATCCACCACTAAAGCTAAGGAGTAACAAGTCTAAATACGTAGATTAGGTTAAGGTTTAAGGGTTGATCATTCTTTTCAATCTCTATCGATACCAATATTCTAGAAACGGCGACAAAATGACAAATGCAGGCCCAAATCTATGATTGCGACACTTCCCATTGCTCAGTCCTTAACTCGAATAAGCTAAAGGATAGGATCAAGTAATCTTCACCAATAGTAGTAAGCCAACAAGGCTGACAAAATCATATATACATAACTAAATCCATGACTGTGATACATATGATTGCTTAGATCCCTATTCGAGTAAAACTAAAAGTTAGGATGAAGAATGATATAGGGTATGGGATAACTAATCCTTTCCCAATAGTAATACACCAACAAGAGCGACAAATTCACCCATACATAGACAAATCCATGAATGAGACACATGTGATTACTCAGCCTCTCATTCGAGTGAGACCAAAGGTTGAGAACTAGTAATGGGAAAATTGGTGAAAATATAAAACAAAACAAATAGACTAAGTCCAAATAGATAAGGAACAGTGTTGCTAGTTACTTTCCCGACCATACCCATAAAAAGACATAAATTTGACAACTCATGCTTTTCATGAAAACAACCTTAGTTGGTGTTCCCGTAACATCCAACTCCCAATCATCCATAATATACATACTATACAACAATAGTAGCGATATCTACCACTTGATACATGAAAATACACTAGTTGGTTTATACTATGACCAACTAAAAATAATATGCAACAAAACTTTACATCGTTGGTTTATAACACGTACCAACAAATAATCGATCATCATAAATAATAGAATCAGTTAAGCTTAAACAAACTGATTATCTCACAAACCTTACTTTTTTTTTCTCTCTCAATCTTTTTTTTTTATTTTCTATTTTTCAATTTTTTTAATACATAAACCAACAAACTGAATTGAGGTGTATTTTTTACCACTTCACGAACATGATAAATCTGAATAATTAATATCCGATCATACTAGTGAAAGTAGTAACTACACGAGCACTAAGATAAACTATATTCACATTCCAAATTGCATTGTGCAATTTCCCGACCTAACCATAGATAGAAAATATGCATTGCGACAGGAAATACAATACTTTACAAAAAAGCAACTAGCAACAGCGGTTGGGAATTAATCTACAGGGTAGGCTAAGGTGTAAAGGTGTAACAAAACAAAATTTGGTGTAAGAAAAGAAAGGAATGGCTCAGCAGGTTTTTCTAGGGGTATCTTACTTTAAAAATGAGACTAAACAAAGGGTTTATACGGGGGTTAACTAACCAGTGTAGTTAGTTAATATCACAATATGTATAGGCTTTTTGGTGTAATCCTAGAAATTTACCAGTTTAGAAAGGTTACTCCGTCTATTAAAAATAGTGCTTATTATTGTGGTCTCAAATAGATATACCAAACCAAGTTCTAAAGTTTACTACAGTCACCGGCACACTCATATTTTTGTGGAATTTGGGGTAAAAATTAGGAAACGGATAAGACTAAATCCTCACAATTGGAAATTAGGGTTATGTGTGTGGGTCATGTAACTAATAATTTCACAAAAAATATGCTAATTTTGTTTAGATTTGATATAAATTAGGCATATTATTTGTAAAAATACAGACAAGTAAGTGTTCTGATTATCCTCCCCCCATGATGTGTTGTCGTGTAGGTTGTATTTATTGATTATTAAGTTTTAAATTTATATTTAGCCGACTTACCCTAATACAACACTTTAACGGGCCGTGTACCCGGTCAAGATGGAGTTCCGTGGTAAGTAAGGTGTCGAACACTAAGAGCGAGAAAATTAACCATATATTCTATCAGTATTTTATTTAGGTGCTGTTTGTTTATTAAGAGGCTCTGAATCTGAATCTGACTCGCACATCTGAATCTGAATCTGATGTGCAAATGTCTGAATCTGAATGAAATGATATTGTTTGTTTTTTACTTTTTAAATGTCTAAACGATAAAAGTACAAATCAGTTTATTTTTAAAATCAGTTTTATTCTTACGAAACATAAACATGTTTAAAAATTATATAGAGCATTTTAGTCATAAAATTAACATAGTTGTACAACGTGAGAATAAAACGTTTTAAAAACATTCAAAATTTTGTGTCACAATTTATTCTCACAAAGTAGTCATATATTGTACTCTCTTGTGGTTAAACAACTTCATCATTTTGCAAATTGTTACTATCATTAACTTTACATTCATAAGTTTGCGAAAAATAAAATTTCGTAGTACGCTTAACATTGTCAATTAACAATTAAAATATTTTTTAGTGAAAATTTTTAGCTTACGTGCAAATTACACGGGCCGTAATTTAACTTCACAAACTAGTTGTATATTACTATTGTTTGAAAAACTTTTAAATGTTTAAGCATGATTATCATTAGTATTTTAAACATTATTTATTTAACAAAAAAAATAATTCTCTTTAATGTAGTATTAATATTAAAAAAAGAGTAAAAAAAATATCTCACAAAAAAAAGAGAAAAAACTAAAGAAAATAAACTAAAGAAAAAAACAAAAACAAAAAAAAGTAATGAATGAAGAGGCATCAAGACCCCCCATCCACATCTAGTTGGTTAAGATGTTTCAGCCTCTGACCGCGTCTGAACGAGAGAAAAAAAACAAACGCACTTAATGGAGCAAATGTCTGAGCGCGTCTGAATGAGTCAAATTAAGAGGCTGTTAAGAGGCTCTTTATGAAAAACAAACACCACCTTAGTCTAATTAGTCTAGTTAATTCTAATTAGTGTTAGCCCTATGCTAAACCTAGTTCTAATGATAAGGAGGTTTCAGCCTGAGAGACTGGCACAGGTTTGGTGGCGACTAAAATCAAATCAATACACAATAATCACGCAAGAAGATAGACAAAAGATAAAAGAACGATCAATCTAAATGATAGAAAACTATATTAGCCATATTAAATCCGATTAAACGTTAGTTTGTTTGTTTAGTGCAATGAGTGCTTATCTCGAGGCGGTATATCATTCTTAAGACTTAGGCGGTACTTTTTCCTAAGACCTTGACACGTTGAATCATGTCATAATTAACGCATCCGCATAAAGCATCCTTTTAGTTTAATTATAATCTATCTTAGGGATTAAAGCAATGGTGATCTTGTTAAACCCTAGCCCATCGGGACTTTACCCACTTACTGCTTGACGGCATTTTATATACTGGTAGTCCACTATCCGAGTCTTTACCAATGATTAAGAACGTACTCGTTGATCCAAGGGTCACTTGCCAGGCAAACTAAGCTCACTAATCTAAAAGAAAAGATAGGACATTATTTGTGACCTATTGGTCCAGATATATAAAACACGATATGGAGAGCTATCCCAATATCTAGATCACTTGGCCAGTCTCACTAGACCTAGTTGAATAATAGGTCGCATATCCAAGCACATAGACAAGTATGAGGTGATAAACATAATTAAACAATCAATGATAAATTAAGAAATCGGGATTAAAAAAACCAAACATTGAATCTTCAATAGAATGGCTAATATCCGAGGGTATTAGCCCATAACCATTGTCATAATACAAGTATAATTAAACAACTAAGATAAACTAACAGAGTTAACGAACGATACCAAAAATCGAATGATTACAAGAGTAAAGGAATTACACGGTGTCTTCTATGGAATTAGTATCGATGCTTGACCTTGGCTGCTCTTTGTTTCTTCAGAAAATCGACTTTTATGTTTATGGTATAGAGAATATGATTAAGCACACCGAAAACTCGTTTTTGAGTCTTCTATTTATAGTCTCTAAAAATAGGCTGATACGCCATATTGAGTGAGGTCAATATGGCATATTGGGGTGAATTCCTTAGAGTGCGTGCTACGTTCATAATCAATCAATAATAATTGTCTCTAATCACATTTATTGCAGGATCTTTGATTGTTTGAGCAGCTAGATACGGCGTATGTAGTCAGTAGGATACACCGTATTGGGTATTGAACAAACCCGTTTCTTTGTGAAGTCCAGGCGCTGATACACAGTATCTTCTTTGCTGGATACGGCGTATGTAGTCAAAAATAAGCAATCTTTAAATATCATCATTTAAGCTCCAAAATGTGCGCCTTTTAGCTTGTCTTCACAATGTACTCCATAATAACTGCAATTAACAACTTTAAGCAATTAAGTAACAATTTTTGCAATAATTATATAAAAGTAGGTAATTTACTTGGGATAAATGATGCTATAAAAGTAACGTTATTTTATGTCATCAAATATCCCCCCACTTGAATCCTATTTGTCCTCAAGTAGACTTTAGTAATTTATTGAAAATGTATCCCAACTGAAGTTAAGGATTTTTCCTTTAAGCATTCTTTTATATAATCACTTGTACAAAACCAAGCACCTCACGAAATATAGGAAATGAAAACACTCAGATCACTCAACTAATCTAGGTGGTAACATTTAACTGGTACGCTCAATTGCTCGGTCATGATTAGTTTTCTATCATATGCTTGGCAAGAATACACATCTCCACCACTAGAGCTAAGGAGTAACAAGTTCAAAAAGGTAAATTGGGTTTATTTTAAAGGCTTATAAGGGTTGATCATTCTAACAATCTTTCATCAAAAGTATCACACCAACAAGGCAGCTGAATCACACATATATGGCCGTAACGACGAAATAGACATGTGCGATTCGATCACATTCTCATTCGAGTTTACCAATGGGATAGGAGAAGAATGATCTAAGGGTATGGGATCTTTATCTATTCAACAAACGTCAATAAACCAATAAGCAATAAACTGAATCACGCATACATGGCCGTAACGACGGAATAGACATGCATGACTCGATCAAATCCTCGTTCGAGTAAAACCCAAGGTTAATTGTTAGGAAAGGGAAATAAATTGTTGTTAAATAAAACTCACAAAATAGATTAAGCCTGAACAAATAAGGTATATATTTGCTAGTAATTTTCCCGACCATTCCATGATAAAGACACTCACAAAATATATTTGTTCCAAATGTCTCGAATCACTATATGACAAGAAACCTAAGTTGGTGTTCCATACCGTGTCAACCTTCCCAATCATACATTTCTCTACTACTTTTTTACAAGGCAAGTGGTAATATTGACCACTTTATACAAAACTATAGCATCGTTGATTTTTACCACATGTCAACGAATAATCGATCCTCCAAGTAATTTATCGGTTTAAGCTTAATGAACCGACTATCTTTATCTCTTTTTTGTTGCAGTTTTCCATTTTCCATTTTTTTATAACATAACAATACAAATCTCGGTGTAATTTCACACGTTATTCACATCATAATTTATTCGGAAATTTTTTTCTTTTTAACATTCATCTATCGGAATACTATATTGCGAATGTAGCAAAATACCACGAGCTACTTATTTTATTCCCCTTGCATTTTTCACTTTGACATAGGAACTACAAAACTTTACACAAAAGAAACTAGCAACTTTGATTAAATAGGCTTAATCTACAAGGTAGGCTAAGGTGTAAAGGTGTAACGAAATAAACATTTTGGTGTGAAAAAGACAGGAATAGCTCAATAGGTTTTTCTAGGGTATCTTACTCTTAAGGTGAGAGTAAGCAAAGGGTTATACGACGGTCAACTAACTAGTGTAGTTAGTTAATATCACAACATATAGGCTTTTTGGTGTATTCCTAAAATTTTACCAGTTAAACAGGTTACTCCATCTAAGTCCATAGTACTCATTATTGTGGTCTCGAGTGATATACCAAGCCAAGTTCTAAAGTCCACTACATCACTGTCACACTCATAACTTTTGTGGAATTTTTGGTAAACGTTTGGAAACGGAATAGGCTTAATTCTCACAATTTGATATTAAGGGTTATTGTGTGTGAGGTAATGTAACTAGCAGTTTTTAAAAGTATGCTAAAAAAAATTAAATTTGGCATATTTTAAGCATATATCATATTATTTGTAAAAAGAAGGACAAGTAGGCGTTCTAATTCTTCATCCCCCCACTTAACTTATACAACATCCTCGTTGTATATAAAAAAACATTTAAAGAAAATGGGAAATAGAATTAGAACAAGGAACTCTCATGATGTTTTGCTCAGGATTATTCTCCAATTTGAGTTTTTGAGTAAAAGTGTGTTGTATGAGTTCAACACACGTCTTTTTCTAGAGTATACAATCACCAATTCGTTGATTTTGTTATAGCAAGTTCCTGCATAAAAGTTCATAAGACAAAACGTGCAATCCTATCTCGTTTTTACAATGGTTACAATGCAAAAATAAACACACATACTGTACAGGTGGTCAATACGCCGTATCCCAAACCCAAGGATACGCCGTATTGCATCTTGTAAAAACAAATGTTTTAAAGTTGCAAGAATTTAAATACAGAAATTAAAGACTGATAACGTCCAGACATGTCCATACGGTGTATCCATAGGGGTTCGATACGCCGTATGGAATGTCTGGGAAGACAGACTCGACAAACAATTTAAAAACAGTCGCGTTGTCTCCCGGTAAGCACTTTTCTTTCAACTAGTCTTTAAGTTAGACTTTTTCTTCTCTTCTTCAGCTCCATTATTTGGTGCGCTTCACGAGCCATCCGCTATTCTTTTTGTTGAAGAGGTCGTGGTAGATGCTAGACATGGTCCCATGGGTTTTTCCCCAAGTGTCACATTTGCTTAGACCGATGGTAATATATTCTTCATCGGACCCTATTGAGTATCGTATGACCTTGAATTCTTCAGAATCGCACAATTCATCTCGGTTGCTGATGTCACTCTTATTGGGAATAGGTATTTAAGGAGAATACTCATTACTTTCTTCAAAGTTGTAGATTCCATTCCCTTCTTGTGCATCCAAATAGGGTTTAAAAAACGAGTCAGAGCAGGAATTTTTGCGGTTTTTGTTGTAGGGTTCATCGCATTCATCGTCACTTGGTTCGATGTTGCTTATTGATCCTTTATTAATGCATTCTTTTACATAAAAATCCCATAATCCGTTCTTAGTGTTTCTATCCATGTTCTAAAGATTTTTAAATTTCGATCCCAACCAATTTAAAAACTCAAGATAGTCGGTCCCATTGTCCAAGCCATCTGGGGTCTTAATATTGCAAGTATGGGATAGTGGATAATATTTAAGGAAAAAATTTACACCTAATTTATTCCAAGTAGTGATTGTACCATCTATCTCATTATTTCACATCCCGGAAATAAGTCATGCATCCGACTCGAACCATTCAGAGTAGTTCTCCACCGTTGCAGAATCCGTCTATATCTGCGCTACATGTGGGACATTTAACCTTCCTATTTTTGAAACGATATGGTTTGCATATATGATCACACAATTGATACGGTACCCCGTTATCTGACCATGTTTCCTTAAGATCCCCCATCATATTATTATTCAACTCTATTCGTGCTCCGCGTAAGTCCCGATTTCTTGGATATCGAAAGTAAATAGTTCAGTGTCAATCTTAAGGAGATAGTTGAATTCGTTGAATGCTTTGCATAAGGGTGTCTCGAAGTCAAATAAGTTGCCTTCGATTTTAAAGATTTCAGCAACATCGTCGGGGTTATTATCTTCATCAACTTCCATCTCTTCATTGTTATAAGAAAGATGGTAGAACTTTTGAACGAACTTTTCTACCAAATCTTCCCAAGTAGTGACTGAGCCAAACAAATTCTTTTAATCCATTCACATAGCGGCCCCCTGTGATGAGAATAGGGAAGACGCTAAGCCTAACTCGATCCATGACTTAGACGCCGTTTATTATTGATGTGCAATCAAAGTTGATTTCGATCTACCTTAAGAATTTTAATCCACTCTGATATCTCGAGTACTTTTGCCATGTGGTCGAGGATGTCATTCTTCTCTATTCCATTGAAGTTATTGTCTCGTAATATCTTTAAGAATTCGTCACCGATCTTAAATTTAGCATTTAAGTTGGCACTATGTGTAGTATTATCTGAACCATAAAGGTCATCGTCAGAGGCATGTTCCGTCATAGTTTTAGTTTTCGTCAAACGTTTCCTGAGTACAAGAAAAAACGATCAGTAGGATGTGCCCTCAGGGAAGAGAACACAAAAAACAGGAAATCGAATATGAAAAATCAAGGTTGCTACTGTATCAGGGGGTTGATACGCTATATTCAATTGATTTGAATACGCCGTATCAATCTGTTGAATGTCAGTACGTCGTATTGAGTTTGTAGAATACGTCGTATTGTTTGGAAGAACAGGACACATTGTTTAGACTGTAGAAATCAATACGCTGTATCTGGTTAGAAAGTTTGATACGCCGTATCCAACTGGTGGATACGCCGTATCATGTGGCCTACCAGAACAAAGTACTTTAAAAACAATTAAATAATGCAGAAATTTAAACACACAATTAATCAAATACAAACAGAATTAAATTATGCTAATTGAATTATTCTTAGTTATGCTAATTTAGAGTTAAAAATACTTGATGTGCTATCATGTAGGTTGTATTTATTGATTATCAAGTTTTAAATTTATATTTAGCCGACTTATCCTAAAACAATACTTTAACGGACAGTGTACCCGACTTCTTTAAAAAACGAAAAGTGGTAAAAATGACCCTACGAAAATTTTGATATTTTTCCTAAAACATATACAAGAAAATTTCTAAAAAAAAAAATTTTTTTTGATAAATTTTGTATGTTTTTATGAATTGTTTAAACATTTAACGAAATTAAAGTGTAAAAAATTCGAAACGCCTTTCGAAAAATTATGAAAATTTTTCTAAAAATACTAGACACCTAGATTAACCTACGAAAAATAAGAAACAAAAAGTTTGCTTAATAAATAAGCCCGAAATAAGCTATAGACAGCTTATAGGCTTAATAGCCCAAAATGTACTTAAATACCACAGCCCTTGGGACTATAACGAAAAAGTCCCAAGGGCGCAGCGGTATGTGTGTGTACAAAAGAGAGGTGTACGAGGGTTGAGACCCGGGTTCGAGTCTTGCTCACCCGGGTCACCCCTTGTCTCCTTTCTTTTTTTTTTGGAAAAACTTTGTAAAGCAAAGTTGTTAAGCTCGTGGGGCTTAACAACTTTCTCAACTACAAGTTTTTATGAAAAGCTATAAATAAGCTTAAAAACAGCTTAAAAAACGACAGAATGCAAAAAACAAGCTTAATAGCTTAAAAAGCTAAGTCATTTGGATTTTTATGGACACTTAAGCTAAACTTAGAACTAAATAAGCTAAGAGGGGGTCTAAACTATCCTAAATAAGCAATAAGAGGCTAAAAGCTAAAACTAAATAAGCTGGAAAAAGGGCTTAAGTGGCAGAAGGCCAAATTAGCTTAAAAGGCAAAAGTGAAGGCTAAAAATATACTAAGTCATTTGGACTTTGTGGATACTTAAGCTAAACTAGGACAAATAGCTAAGAAGAGGGCTAAACCTAACCTAGATAAGCTTTAAAAAGGTAAAAAGCTAAACTGAATAAGCTTAAAAAGGAAAAAGCTTAACTTGACAGAAACTTAAACTAAGCTAAAAAGTAAAAGGGCTAGTTTAAGCTTAAAAATAAGCCATCTAAAAAGCTTCCTAAGGGCTGAAATTGACAGGGCTTATCTAAGGGCTTAAGCCAAAATATTGGGCTTAAGTACACTAAAAAGCTAGATAGAAAGGCTTAAAATCCACCCCTAGCACAGGGCAAAACTGAATGCTAAAACCACAGCGGCTTATTGGACAGCTTATTAAAGCTGTCAAATAAGCTTAAATAAACGAAAAAGTTGAAACAGATTAAAAGTACTAGGAATTGGACTTGTGCACAAATTTTAAACCTCCAAAAGCCATTTAAACCTGCTGAATTTTGAGAGTGAAAAAGGGCTTTTAGATTAAAAAAAAAATTGACACTAAAAAACTTGGTAGTTTTGACTCAACAAGTCAAATGACCAAAGGGTTTTGACAGCTTGTTTTATACTCACAAAAACACAACTTTTTGACACTTAACACTCAAGATTACAAGAGCTTATGAAATAAGCTCTTGTAGCCTTTTTTAAACACCACAGTTTGAAAAGTGACTTAAGAAAACTTTGAAAAACAATTTTCAAACTTAAAAACTTTTAAAAACAGCCTCAAATAAGCTTAACACTTAAGCTAAATCTAGCTTAAGACCCCAACCCATACCATACTTGTTTTTTTGACCCGTTTTTACTCTTAACCCAAACACCCCCTTAATTTGTAAAAATGATTTAAAAACCTATAAAAGCTAAGTTTAACTAAAATTTCTACAAGACTAACACTACTTAAGCAATATTAAGCATTAAAAAGGTAAAAAGCAAAACAAATAAGCACTTAAAAAGAGACAATAAGCTAGAACAGAATTAGGCTTTTTTGGACAGTTTTTGATCAAAGTGCATAAAAATGAAATGAAAGCAACTAAGAGGCATATTTAAGCATAAATAAACACAAATGACATAGATAAGCTGAAAATAAGCCCCAATAAGCAATGCTACAGTAACAGTAGTAGAGATTTAAAGGAGATGACTTACAAGGGTCCAAGAGACAAGGAACCTAAAGCTATTCCTATCCACCCCTAAGTCCTTTGATTCTGAATGTATTTAAACCCAAGGCTCTTCCAAGTTTAGCCTTCTTCATAGCTTATCAATGACAACAATATAAATAGCTTTTTGACAGAATTTAGATGGAACTTAAATAACTTTTCATTAGCTTAAAAAAAGAGTACAAAGAACAATAAGCTGTAAATAAGCTGAAAGACACCTAAAAATGACTTAATTTAAATAAAGATAAAAACTTCTACACTACATGCTAAAATCGGCTCACATAGCCTCCTATTTATACTAAATCCTAAACCTTCAATCTTGCAAAGTGTTTTTCTTCTGTGAGAGACTCCAAAGTCTTAATCCCAGCCATCCAGCTGTAAATAAGCTGAAACAAACATAAATTTGACTGAATTAAAAAAAATAATTAACTAAAAATGAGCTATCTATTTCGGCTAACACTAAGGTCCTATTTATACTACAAGCTAAGTCTTCAGCTCTTGCAAGGTGTTTTTCTTCTGTGAGAGACTTCAAAGTCTTAATCCTGGCCATTGATAGCTTTTGTGCTTCTTTGAGTTAATCCCAACCATTGATTCGGTTTAAAGAACATGGAGAATGGTGAGATTGCCAACATGGCAATGCTTTAGGGCTGGTGGGAATGATAGTGGAGGAGGGGGGAAAGGTTTATCCATGGTGGAATTGGGGTTGTGGGATAAAAGGGAGGAAGATGACCCGTGAGTTGTGTTGGGGGGAAAAAGGGGCGGGAAAATTTGTTTGGGTATAACAGGCAAAGGTTTAGGGTTTTGCCACTTTTGGTCCCTCATGGTTATAAGGAGTGTTGCAAGGTTGGTCCTTGTGGTGATATAAGGTTGGGGACTTGGCAGTTTCAGTCCCCAAAGGTTATATAACAAATTTCATCACAAGTCCTTGCGTGTATAAGTCTTTGCCATTGGCAGTTTTGCCCCTTGTGGTTTAACTTTGCCAAATTGGCAGAATTTACCCTTCTCTTCTTTTTCTTGTTTTCTTCTTTTTAAATAAGATTAGGGACTTAACAAGTTTAGTCCATAAACTTGTTTTTCTTGACTTTTTGGCTTCGGGTTTGTCGGGGTTGACTTGTTGTTGACTTTTTTTACACTTGGGCTTGGACTTTGACTTTGTCTTT
>BQNB010067078.1:15910-34327 GCA_026074375.1 Tanacetum coccineum | reverse complement strand
TTATTTAAACGTCTCTTTTGAGGTCGTTTTCTGTGACTTGTGTGTATGGACTATGAAGTAGCACCCCAGAGTGGTATTCCGCTGCGTTGTTGAAATTTTGGGGGTGTTACATTAGACACACCAAAATAATGTGGTATTTTATGAGTATTGGAATTGTGAGACTCCATCAAAATTCCATTAGATAACTTAATTCTCTTTAGGTCAAATACTTATCAATTGGGTCAAGCCAAATTGAATACACAGTATTTTAAAACCAAGAGCATGCTATAATGTATATTTCTTGAATTAAGCAAGAGTTATGGATTTTCGATCACCATGGGAACCAGCATAGTCACTATCACTATATGCTTCCAAAATAAAAGGAGAATCTCTTGGGTACCAAAGACCTAATTTTGGTCGGCCTTTAAGATACTTGAAAATCCTCTTGACTGCATTTAAATGGGAAGTCAAAGGTGTGACCTGGTGTCTAGAACAAGCACTCACTGCAAACTGAATATCCGGCCTTGAAGCTGTCAAATACATGAGGGAACCGATCATGGATCTGTATAAATGAACATTAACAGACGCATCAGGTTCGTCCTTGGATTTAGGGTTGGTAGCTTCAAACGGTGTAGTGGCAGATCTCACATTCACCATATCAGACTTCGTAAGCATATCCTGGACATACTTGTCTTGGCTGATAAATATCCCATTAGACTTCTGAATAACTTGAAGTCCTAAAAAGAATGTTAACTCACCCATCGCACTCATCTCAAATTCACCTTTCATCAACACCTCAAATTCATCACACCAGGCTTTATTGGTGGAGCCAAAAATAATGTCATCCACATAGACCTGTACAAGTATGATGTCCCTGGAATTCTTCTTAATAAAGAGAGTTTTGTCTAATGAACCTCTTCTGTAATTATGCTTTAACAGAAAAGTAGACAAGCGTGCATACCAGGCCCGTGGTGCTTGATGAAGGCCATACAAAGCTTTCATAACTCTGTACACATGTTTAGGGTGAAAAGGATCCTCAAATCCTTTAGGTTGAGTAACATAGACTTCTTCATCAATTTCCCCATAGAGAAAGGCACTCTTGACATCCATTTGATATACCATAAACATTCGCAAAGTTGAAGTTGGAAGTCCTGATTGTGCCTTTACCAGTGATTTTACCATCTCCACCTCCAAAAGTGACAGTCCCTCCTTTAATCTTCACAAAATCAGCCAATTTCTCCTTATTACCTGTCATGCTTCTGGAACAACCACTATCAATAATACCTATATCTTTATTTGTATGGGGATTGTCCTACAATGTACAAAAGAAAATACAACATTAGTATACATGAGAGACCCAAGTCAGAACTGACTTGGGCCTGCCTTGTGGATCAATATGAGGAAAACCCTGTAGATTGGTGAGATCCACCATTGTTCTTGGATCCCCAATGCATATATGGCCTGTTACTTTGCCAAGAACAACCTGCTGAGGTCTTAACAGCAGTTCCCCATCGTCCCCCATCCATATCCATTGGATTGTATGAGCCAGGCCAACTAAATTGTTGGAAATAATTGCTTTTTGGTCTGGTCATAGGTCTAGCAGCAGGAAATGGCCTACCAGCAGGAACAGATGTTGGTCTATTCCGACTATCAGCAGGAAATGGCCTACCAGCAGGAACAGATGTTGGTCTATTCCTACTACCAGCAGGAAATGGCCTACCAGCAGGAACAAATGTTGGTCTATTCCGACTATCAGCAGGAAATGGCCTACCAGCAGGAACAGATGTTGGTCTATTCCGACTATCAGCAGGAAATGGCCTACCAGCAGGAACAGATGTTGGTCTATTCCTACTACCAGCAGGAACATAGGGTGGTCTAGGAACAAATGAGGGAATGTTTTCTACATTTTTCCTCACAGGTGCATTATTCAATCTCAACTGATTCTCATAAAAATCACAGTCACGAATCAAATGAAATTTACTACCACAAACAAAACATTTCTTAGAACCAAAAGACTTGTTGTTACACATATTAAATTTGTTTGACCCATTCTTATTACAAAAATTCCTAGGAGTTTTTACATTCTCCTTAAAAGAAAAACTAGGACTTTGTGTGACATTGCATGGTCCTTGGTCATCAGTCTTGTGTAAAGTCTTCAAATCAACTGAACTAGAGGCATTGGGCATGGTGCTTGAGGAGGTGACACTTGATGCACAGGATGCAAAGCCAGTTGTTTCTGATTCTGAGGACTTGTCACTAGTTTCACAAGAGACAAAGTCATTAGATACAGAGTTAGATTCAGAATTAGTCAGATGAATTATTGGACTTTGAACCATAGGTAAACTGTGTATCATCAATGTCAGGCTTGTTGGAAGGAGGCATGAATGTTCCTGTTATAGGGGGAGGAACAGCATGCATTCCAACAGGTTTGACAAACCAGTCATAGAGAGGTTTCTCTATAGCATCCTTAAGAGATGAGTCAAAGATACTAGGTGCAGAGAGATCAAACACCTCATCTGATCCAAAAGTGTCTCCATATCCTAAACCAAATTTTGATCTAGAGGACATGGAACTATTGATCAGTTTGACTAGGTTTTTGGAAGATTCCTTCCATTTGTCAAATCTTGCATTAGACTCCTCAAGTTTGACCTTGGTATTCATATTATCAAGTTTAGCCTGTTCATTCAATTTTTCAGTATATTTTAGCATGTTGGTGGTGTTGCCTAGGTCTGCAGTCAAGATTCTAATTTTCTCTTCTAAAGCTAACTGATTATTTTGGTACCAAGACTTCTGTTGTTCTAAGTTTTGAAGTGAACTTTTGTATGCTTGTACTTGGAGAAAACACTCTTTATATTGCACTTCTAGATTATCAAAATCCTTTTTAAGTTCTGTATACATAGAATTACAACCAAAAGGACAAGATGGTACCTGAGGGGATAACCCCATAAATGCAAATTGAGTTTCAGCATCAGTAGCATCACTAGAAGGAACAGAAACATCATCAGCACCAACGCCAGCAGCAACAGAAACACCATCAGAACCATTACCAGCAGCAACAAACACACCATCAGCAAAACTACCATCAGTACTAACTCCATCAGCAGCATCAACAGCAGGAATAACAGCATCATTCCCATATCCTGCAATCATCCCATAGACTTCAGAAGCACCTTTCTCCATATCTTCACTTTCGTGGTCTGACCAATTTAGCATTGAATCAACTGACACCAAAGCCTTTGGTTCTTCTGATTTATCCAGTTCTTTGATCTTAAATTGAGAATACCTTGTCTTTGAATCCACCTTCTTCCCTGTACATTCTCTTGCAAAATGTCCCAACTCTGAACATTGATAGCACCTGACCTTCTTTTTATCAAACCTGGCAGCATCTTTGTTATTAAACTTGAATTTTCTACCAGCCTTCTTTTCAAATCTATTGATTCGAACAGAAAGCATTGCCATCTGCCATTTGATGTCAAGTTCTTCCAAATCCAACTTGCCAATTTGGTCAAAGTCTTCATAAGTGATCTGTTGTTGTGGATCACTTTCAGCAACAAAAGAGTGAAGAACATTTTCAAGAACATTGCCTGAAGCATCAGCAGAGGAAGAAGTAGTGGTATAGCTAACAGAAGAAGGTTGACATTTGGAATCAGCAGTTGACCACTTAGAATTAGTGCTAGCAGCACTAATGAAAGCTGAGTGTGTAGGAGCAGCAGGAACTCTTGAATCATAGCTAGAACCACCCTTCACATCAATCTCAAGTTCCCCTAAGCTTGTTATACAAATCCAAGCTAAGAAATCAAGACCACCCTTTGTTTTAAGGGTGATTGCCACCTGTGACCAAGAAGGTGGTAGAGCTCTAAGGAACTTCATGTTGCAGTCTTCATTATCTGGTCTTGCTTGCATTTGATTAAGTTGACTCAGCACCTTCTGAAACCTATCATATCCCTTGTGCAAACCCTCGGATTCAGATATCTTAAAGTCTGCAAACTCCTGCTTGAGCATTGACTTCCTCATTCCTATGACTCTCATTCCTCCAAATAGGCTTTTACTGCCAACCAGATATCCAAAGCATCATCAAGAATGATGAAAGTCAGCCATGTGATCTCTGGAAGAGACTAAATAAATAGTTCAACTTTGTCTCTCGTTGACCGGCAATTTGGTTCTTCCATAGTGACAAGAGGAAAGAACATTATGTTTGCCCTCTTAGGTCTCTGCAGTCTAATATTTCTGCTGTTTCCATGAAGATCAATGATCCACAATTGTGATCACTGTTCATTATCAAATATTCCATCTTCATTGCCCACGTTTCATACTCGTCCTTCTTCAAATAAGGAAATTTTGCATTACTGCTGGAAACAGTGGTTGAATTATATTGCTGGAATTGAGGCTGATTATTTTGAGAGGGTTGTGCGGAGTGGGAAGTTTGTGACTCAAATACAGGTTCAGTTGTTGCCACAGAAAATACTGGTTCGAATGTTGTTGGGATGGAGAATGAAGATTCGGATGGTGATGGTACAGTAAACGGTGGTGTGGGATACGGTGAAGTCATTGTAAAGGTTTAGAAGCAAGAACATTAATTATTCTTCAACAGAGACTCTCTCCAGGCTCTGATACCACTTGTAGGTCTCATCCCTAGATAGATCTTTTAAGCTTGTGAAGGATATAGAGTACTAATGTAATCAAAAGTAACTCTGTGAGAGACTCTAACAAAACAATCTATTGTTCACGCGTGTAACACCCCCAAAATGGGTCGCAGCGGAATATGGGTTGGCGAGTGTTACTTCATAGATCAACAGCACGAGATAAGAGAACGACCTCTATATGAGTCATTTAAAATTGATACATTGGATTAAATAGACTTGTTTGTTACAATAGCCAAAGCTTAAATAGTTCATCCATGAAAAGTAAAGATTTTAAGACATAACAAATATTCCCAAAATGTAATGCATCCGAATCTTTATAGTAATGACTCCAAAATGATGACCACCAATGTATCCTTGTTTCTCATACCTTATTGACCTGAGAAAAACATGCTTTAAAACGTCAACAATATGTTGGTGAATTTCACAGGTGGTGGGGTTTGGTTTATTAGTAAAATTTAAAAAAGTAGGACCACAAATTTACCCAATGTAAGACATGTAACACATACAATATCTTAAAAGTAATTACGAGTGCACTAAGTTCATGACACCGAAGCTCGACATATATGTATGCAATTTAATGCACTAAATGTGCCCATGTAGATGTTTAACCCGCAACATCCAAATTGTTCCGACATGTATACGTTCGTTGTTTCAGTACCTCCGAAACTGATGAGCGACAGGATGCAAAGCCAGCGGACTCTGAGTCTGAGGACTTGTCACTGTTATCACAAGAGACAAAGTCATTAGATACAGAGTTAGTTTCAACACAATTATTGGACTTTGAACCATAGGTAAATTGTGTATCATCAATGTCAGGCTTGTTAGAAGGAGGCATGAATGTTCCTGTTATAGGGGGAGGAACAGCATGCATTCCATCAGGTTTGACAAACCAGTCATAGAGAGGTTTCTCTATAGCATCCTTAAGAGATGAGTCAAAGATACTAGGTGCAGAGAGATCAAACACCTCATCTGATCCAAAAGTGTCTCCATATCCTAAACCAAATTTTGATCTAGAGGACATGGAACTATTGATCAGTTTGACTAGGTTTTTGGAAGATTCCTTCCATTTGTCAAATCTTGCATTAGACTCCTCAAGTTTGACCTTGGTATTCATATTATCAAAGTGAGCCTGTTCATTCAATTTTTCAGTATAGTTTAACATGTTGGTGGTGTTGCCTAGGTCTGCAGTCAAGATTCTAATTTTCTCTTCTAAAGCTAACTGATTATTTTGGTACCAAGACTTCTGTTGTTCTAAGTTTTGAAGTGAACTTTTGTATGCTTGGACTTGGAGAAAACACTCTTTATATTGCACTTCTAGATCATCAAACTCCTTTTTAAGTTCTGTAAAAATATGATTACAGCCAAAAGGACAAGATTGTACCTGAGGGGATAACCCCATGAGTGCAAATTCAGTTTCAGCATTAGTAGCATCACTAGCAGCAACAGAAACACTATCAGCACCAACATCAGCAGCAACAGAAGCACCATCAGAACCATTACCAGCAGCAACAAACACACCATCAGCAGAAACACTATCTATACCACTACCATCAGGAGCATCACCAGTAGGAATGATAGTGTCATCCCCATATCCTGCAATCATCCCATAGACTTCAGAAGCACCTTTCTCCATATCTTCACTTTCGTGGTCTGACCAATTGAGCATTGAATCAACTGACACCAAAGCCTTTGGTTCTTCTGATTTATCCAGTTCTTTGATCTTAAATTGAGAATACCTTGTCTTTGAATCCACCTTCTTCCCTGTACATTCTCTTGCAAAATGTCCCAACTCTGAACATTGATAGCACCTGACCTTCTTTTTATCAAACCTGGCAGCATCTTTGTTATTAAACTTGAATTTTCTACCAGCCTTCTTTTCAAATCTATTGATTCGAACAGAAAGCATTGCCATCTGCCATTTGATGTCAAGTTCTTCCAAATCCAACTTGCCAATTTGGTCAAAGTCTTCATAAGTGATCTGTTGTTGTGGATCACTTTCAGCAACAAAAGAGTGAAGAACATTTTCAAGAACATTGCCTGAAGCATCAGCAGAGGAAGAAGTAGTGGTATAGCTAACAGAAGAAGGTTGACATTTGGAATCAGCAGTTGACCACTTGGAATTAGTGCTAGCAGCACTAATGAAAGCTGAGTGTGTAGGAGCAGCAGGAACTCTTGAATCATAGCTGGAACCACCCTTCACATCAATCTCAAGTGTCCTAAGCTTGTTATACAAATCATCAAAGCTTAAGAAATCAAGACCACCCTTTGTTTTAAGGGTGATTGCCACCTGTGACCAAGAAGGTGGTAGAGCTCTAAGGAACTTCATGTTGCAGTCTTCATTATCTGGTCTTGCTTGCATTTGATTAAGTTGACTCAGCACCTTCTGAAACCTATCATATCCCTTGTGCAAACCCTCAGATTCAGATATCTTAAAGTCTGCATTCCCTCTAAATCTGGCTTTTACTGCCAACCAGATATCCTTAGCATCATCAAGATGATGAAAGTCAGCCATATGATCCTCTGGTAGAGACTGAAGTAGAATAGTTCTTGCTTTTATCTCTCATTGTACAGCAATTTGTTCTTCCACAGTGACAGGAGGAAGAATCATTATGTTGCCTCTTGGATCTCTACCTGTTCGTTTCCTGCTGTTTCCTTGAAGAACAATGTTCCACAGATTGTGGTCAGTGTTCATAATCCAATATTCCATCTTCATTGACCAAGTTTCATACTCTTCTTTTTTTAAATAAGGGAATTTGGCATTACTGCTGGAAACAGTTGTTGAATTATATTGCTGAAATTGAGGCTGAGTGTTTTGAGAGGGTTGTGCAGAGTGGGAAGTTTGTGACTCAAATACAGGTTCAGTCATTGCCACTGAAAATACTGGTTCGGATGTTGTTAGGATGGAGAATGAAGAACCGGATGATGAAGGTACAGTAAACGGTGATGTGGGATATGGTGAAGTCATTGTAATTATTTAGGAACAAGAACAGTAATCAATCTTCAACAGAGACTCTCTCCAGGCTCTGATACCACTTGTAGGTCTCAGCCCTAGATAGATCTTTTAAGCCTGTGAAGGATATAGAGTACTAATGTAATCAAAAGTAACTCTGTGAGAGTCTAACAACACAATCTATTGTTCACGCGGAAAATAAACAATAGTGCTAAAGAAGAATTACTAAACACAATACTTTGATCCTCTATGGATCTTTTCTATTAATCATAAAACTATTTCTTGATTGTTCAATCGTCTCTCAAACCTAAACCGTGTGGTTTCATTTATAGATATGAAACCCTAAACTAATTCTCCTAGAATTACGATTCCATGAGTCTATCTACTACTTCTCATGCCTATCCATAGTTTAAACGAACTGCACTTATCCTGGAGTAATTACTTTACTCTACCAGGACTAATATCATAAGCAGCAGGAACTACATACCCGCTAGTAGCAACTATTACACTATCAGTAGCAATTACTCTACCAGTAGGAACTACATACCTACCAGTAGGAACTAATAAATACAAATATTCCTAACAGTATTATATTGGGGCTGAAAGTTTGGTAAACAGTTTGGTTATTAATCTTATTCATTACTGTTTCATTGAATTTCTTCTTAGTATCATTGACTAGATTTCGCATAGTCTTTGATATTCATAATCAAAGTTTCTATCATAGTTATTTTGAATTTATTCAATACAACTTAGCCTTATACAAGCTAAGAAAGATCTATTCTATTGGGATCAACAATGAGGTCATACCATGCTTATTAAGTATCTCTTGGGTATACTTAGCTTGGTTTATAAAGGTACCACATGGGGATTGGTGGATCTGAATTCCTAAAAAGAATTTTAGCTCCCCCATCATAGACATTTCAAACTTGCTGTCCATTAGTTTTTCAAACCTTTTTGAAAGTTTTAGGTTCGTAGAACCAAAAAATAATGACATCAACGTAAATTTGCACAAGCAATGTGTCTTCCCCATGTTTAGTTATGAACATAATTGGATCTATATAACCTTTTGAGAATCCTTTGGATACCAGGAAGTTGGAGAGTTCATTGTACCACACTTTTGGAGCTTGTTTGAGTCCATATAATGCCTTCTTTAGACGGTAGACTTGGTTAAGATGATATGGGTCTACGAATCCATTTGGCTGGTTTACGTACACTTCTTCCTTTAGAGGCCCATAAAGAAATGCTATCTTGACGTCCATATGGTATAAGGGAAATGATTTGTGTACATCATACACAACGAATAATCGAACAACTTCCAACCGAGCAACTGGTGCAAATGACTCTTCAAAATTAATTCCTTCCTTTTGAACGTATCCTTTAGCTACAAGAAGAGCTTTGTTGGGAATTATAGTATTTTCCACATCATGTTTGTTTTTCCAGATCCACTTCATGTTAATGACATTTTGTAGAGTGGTTTGTCTACTAATTCCCATACATCTAATCGATCAAACTGGTGAAGTTCTTCCTGCATCGCTTCAATCCATGCAAAATCAACAATGGCTTCTTTGATGTTCTTTGGTTTGGTTTGACTCATAGTGAGTGCGAACATACACATCTCACCATCTGTTTCTAGTTGGCATCTTGTTCTAATTGATTGAGGAGGATTTCTAATTATTTGTTCTAACGGATGATCTTTTATCCAACGATGTTTAAAAGGATGTTGTTGATAGAATGTATGCATGTTTGACGAGTCAACAAAATGAGATGATGTCTCCCCTTGTTCTTATACCGGTGTACTAAAGACATTGATAAATTCATCTTTGCCAACTTGTGCATATTCTTTGTTGGTTTCTACTTGAATAATGTTCTCATTGGCAGTGACAGTTGGTACTTGAGTTGGTGCTTGACTTGTAGTTTTAGGTGTTGTTTAAATGTTCACTGGAGGTGTCTCTGCATCAACAGTTATTGAAGTAGATGGAGTTGTGTGTTGTTGTTGACGTTGATTAGGTGCATCAACAGTAGTTACAATGTAGGTAGGAGGGTCAGGATACAAAATAAGAGGTAAACTCGAAATTTTTCTTTCCCTTCTGGTGGCGGTCCCATATCACTAGACGGTCCCAAATATATTGGGGGGCCGCCAGGTATATAAGGGGGCCGTTTTCTAGAAGCAGGAAGATTTTACAGTTTTTCCCTTTTTTCTTAAGTACGTTGATTTTAGGCTTCTTCCAATATTCAAAGAATCAACTAGTTCATGCAATAATATGTAAGTTCTATTCTAACATACAAATCTTTTAGCAAGTTGTGGCATTTCTTTCTCTTTGTCCATTAATCATAAAGTTTGCTAGTCATAGAATGTAGAAGATTATCAAGTCAAAATGCAAATAAAAATTTGCATCCTTAGTCCTAATTCTAGTTCTAATTAAAAGACATAATGTATTATAAGAGAAGTAATAATAATAGTAATAGTCACTTGGAAGTAATGCCGACATTTCACTTCCATTTTCCTCCCATCATGTTCTTGAGAGTTTGTCCAATTGACCTTAACCCGTCTCGAAGAGCATCTCGTTGTTGAGTTTGAAGAGTTATGGTTTTAGATAGAAGGGTGTTCAAGTCATAATTTTCATAAGGAGGGTTTTGACGGACTCTAGAATCAACATTCGATGAAGAAGAGATATGTTGAGAATCAGATGAAGAATTGGAGTGAAATGATTCATCATCATTATCATCAATCATGGCATCAATTTAGAGAGACGAGGAAGGTGGATTTTAAGTGGTGGAAGAAGAACTAGCTTTTGACTCAAGTGGTCTTTTCATGCCCCGATCCGCTCGTGTCTTTCGCTCATAATGAGGAGCGAGCGGATGCATGGCTCGATCATGTGAGAGATAATGATCAAAAGCTAGCTCAGGAGAGACAGAAACTACATGTTTGAATAACCTAGTCAAGAGCATTCCATAAGGTAAGAGTTTCTTTGGTTTGAATCGAGTCTTTTCCATTCTTTTGAGATTTAAAAATGCTAGGTTATAAGGAGTGGATGTCTCAATGCAATAAAGTGTAACACCCCCAAAATCACAACAACGCAGCGGAATACCACTTGGGGTGCTACTTCATAGTTCATACACACAAGTTACAGAAAACGACTTCAAAAGAGACGTTTAATAAAATGTCACATTCGATTTAAATAAATCAGAGTAAATCTAGGTCCTAATAATTTGCTTTTAACAAAAATTACAAGAGTTCAAACAGGACTCATTTGTATATTTAAAGAAAACAATTATCGAATGTGAAAAAAACCAAGTCCTTAAAGTTTTGATATTCACGCGACTCGAATGCTCCTAATGCTCAACTAGCAAGATAATAACCTGAGAAAATACATGCAAAAACGTCAACAATAATGTTGGTCAGAATTTTTTGAGTTGTTTAAATAGGGTTTTTACACGTTAACTTATTGAAGGTTCTGTCAAATCAATTTTGGGACCAGTTTTGGTAACAAGGGTAAAATGGGTATTTAAACTTGGAAATAAAATCAACCAAAAATCAAGGATATATTAGACATATATAGGAACCTTTGTAATTTTGGATATATTTTTAGAAGGTGTTTTTATGGTTCTTTTAAGCTTGGAAACTTACCTTAAAAACTGGACAAATTCTAAAAATTTAGGAAACCCTAATTAGGTCGCTTAAGGTCTATATATGGTAAGATCAAGCAATGAGCTTATAAAAAAATAAGATTAGAGATTGACATAATAATCATGGGGTGTCTGTAGTTTCAGTTGACAGTGTTGTGATTATTCTTGTCTTCGAGCTTCCTTATCTCCTTTGCTTGTTCGTTAAGGTACAGATATTCCGTTCTTTTAGTAAGGACATCTCATGACTTGATCCTCATTTGTTTCAACTACTTTGATTTGTTTGATATTCCATCTGATTTGATATCCGTACTCATGACTCATTGATATTCGTTGATATTCCGTTTGATTTGATATTCACAATTATGATTCTGTTGATCCTTATTTAAATATGATGTTAGATCCGTTATCTTGACTTGATCTTTAGGTATCTCATGCTTCATTAGATCTTCGGGCCTAAATCTTGCCGAGACTTTTGAACTAGTCATCGGAGGTACCATCGACCATGTCCATTGATGCACCAATGTCATTGACACTAGCTGTGGGCGGTGTGATTGGTCAATGCGTGGTTTCCCTCTTTTGCAATGATGTCTTTTGATATTATTAGCTACATTTTTGTTTACATTCGGATTTATACTTGTGTATATGGATATGACTTTGTTTTGCTGGGAGCGTATGGATGCATCCTAGGTACTTTGTTCCGTTCAGTTCAGGTGAATGGTTGTGTGTGTGCTATACACCCCATATCACATTTGCTACATCAAGAGTTGCTTGCCTGTGTACATTTGATTATGTGGCTATTTGATTATTCTATTTAACGGGTATATTATATTATCATGATTAGACATTTGTTAGATCGGTAGGGAACTCCTTTGTTTTCCCTTAACTTTCCTAATTATCCATTTATTATTTCGTTATCCATTTGTTAAGCTGAATTCTCGTGATCCGTTGTTAGTTCTTTTATCTTTTACTGGTTGTGTATTAATATCTGTTTACGGAGCATTAATTCAGCCGCATTTTCTTTTCCTGCGGCAGGTACTAAGCGGGAAGCTAGGATTTGAGTGATGAGTGTAGGAAGCTTCTAGAGGACCAACCTTTGATAGTTTTCCCATTGTTTTGGATTTATATTTAAGACCCTTTCGTTTGAAGATTTCTTTCATTTAGACCTTGTTAGAATTTAATACTTTTGGAAGTCATTTGTTTCATGACTTAGTATTTTTATTTTTATGAAGTCTTTCTGCTGTGCGTTTATATGTTCTGATATGACACCATAATGTGACTCTTGGTCTCTTTATCAGAGTGAGATGTTACAATTATGGACAATCAGAGCCAGGTTGAGCCCTGTAGAACCTAGGTTATGACCTGTGAGGATTGGGTAGACATTAGGCTTCCTTTTGATATGATCGCTTCCTTTGTATTTTGATCTTAACTTTAAATTGTCTTCGCTGTTTCATTCGTTGACCGAGTATTTTCTTCGACCAAGGTACTGGCGGGACCCTAACGTCTTCTAGGTACCGTATTGGGAACCTCTCTTCTTGATGGGTCATGCTGTTTTGTCTTATTTGATACGGGTGCAACACATTTTGTAGTTTCTGTTTCATTTGCTAAACACATTAGCATATTCCCTACGCAACTTAATTTTACCTTCTCACGATTATTATAAACACGCCTATGAAAAAGGTGACACGAATATCAGAAACTGTCCGCTTTGTTTGATGAATATTTAAGATTTGTTTTACTAATTTTCCTCTCTTAGAACCGAGTGATTTCGATTTTAGTCTTGGTATGAATTGGTTGACTGTTCATCGCGCCCCTATCGTTTGTCATACCAATCGTGTCATCTTTGATAATCTGAATAACCTGAGAATCTATCACCTATTTCAATTCTTGATTTCATTTCTGAGGACGAAATTTTCTTTTTAGAGGGGCAAATAGTTGTAAAACCCACAAAATTTGAATTTCATTTCCATATGGTAATTTTGAATATATCCGAAAGTTTATTTATAAGTATTTGAATAAAAACTTAGGTTATAATGTTGGAAATTATACAAGATATAACCATAGGTATTTTGTTTTAAAATAAATATTTATATAACTTATATATGACATATTTATATTGCCGGCCACTATTTAAAAAAAATTTGTAATGTTGATTATTCTTGTATATTTACGTTCATTTTTATATAAAAAACCTAGTTTAAGGGATCGTATTAAAAGATTTTAGCAAGTATTTTGTGTTTTCTTCTAAATGGGAAAAAAATTTTTTATGTTCTCCCCCTCAACTGCTTTCAAAATGGCGCGCCCCTATAGGTTGTTGATACACCAAAATCTTTTATTTTCGAAGCTTAGCTTCTCCTTTAGGAAAGTGTGTAGGAAAAACGAAGATAATATCTTTGAACGTTTTGCAGGAAAGTTATTTGTTGTCTTCCCTCCCTTTTCTTCTTATATAGACGGGACATATTCCTTCTCTAACATCCCATTATTCTCTCATAAAATTTACGACAATTTTACTTGTGTATTCATCCGATTGGTTGCAAGGAGGAAGAAGGTGTAGGTGGTTCCGGTTGGTTATTCAAGTTTTGGTGTTTGTGGTGTAATTATTTGGTGTTCATGGTTCACTTCTTTGGTGTTCTTGGTGTGGTGTTCTTGTTCTTTTATCCATCATGATTCCATAGGTATTCCATGTCTCTTTTGAATTCATTCTTTGTGTCCATGATTCATACAAAAGTTTTCTACATAAAATCATAAAGTAGTAAAAAGAAGAAAACATGTGTTAATGATCTTGTTAATTTGTATAGGGTTTAATCTAATTAATATGGCATAAAATCATGATATGAAACCCTAGATAATCATTAATGATGTTTTAATGAAAACCTACAAGATTAGAAACCCTAGGGCATGTTTTAATTGATAAGAATTAGGGCATATAAGTCTTTATGTTTCTAACCAGATATTTAGGTTGTGTTGATCGGGGTATTAACTGTCTAAATTGAGCTTTTGACATGATTCTTGAGGCCCTAAAGATTTAAATTCAAGATTCTAGTTTCTGGAAAATCCCCTGGGCTCATGTCATTGGAGGATCGGGGAAGGTCGCGATGTTTAGAATTTTTTTAGATTAAGAGTCGAAAATCTGGCATTTCTATCCGAAACTTTTAGTAGTTGTATTGAATTTTTATTTCTATAAAACGTAAGGAGTTGCCTTAAATAATTGATTTGGTAAAATCTTATGATATTTCGCTACGTCCACATGATTGTTCTTCAGAATTTTTGAGTTATTTAATAGGGTGTTTCACCGCTGTCCAACTTCTTTTTAGGTTACTTGTCAGATCAATTTCTGGATCAGTTTTGGTAACAAGGGTAAAAGGGGTATTTAAACTTGGAAATAAAATCAACCAAAAATCAACGATATATTAGACATATATGGTAACGTCTGTAATTTTTGATATATTTTTTATAGGTGTTTTTTATAGGTCTTTTTTGCCTTGGAACTTACCTTAAAAACCTGCACAGATTCATACAATATTTAGGAAATACCCTATTAGGCGCTAAGGTATCACTATATGGTAAGATCAGCAATGAGCTTATAAAATAAGATAGATAATGAAATGTAATCATGGGTTCTTGTAGATTTAGTGAAGAGGTTGTGATCTTTTGTCTTCGTGTTCGTTCTCTCCTTTGCTTGTTCGTTAAGGTACATATATTCCGTTCTTTTAGTACGGACATCTCATGACTTGATCCTCATTTGTTTCAACTACTTTGATTTTGTTTGATATTCTGTCTGATTTGCTATCCGTACTCGTGACTCATTGATATTCGTTGACTTTCGTTAGATTTGATATTAGCAATTCTGATTATGTTGATCCTGTTTAACTATTTGTTAGATCCGTAATATTTAACTTGTTCTTTAGTATCTTGTTCACTTATATATTCTTGCCTAAATCTTGCCCGAGCTATTTGAACTAGTCATGGAGGTACCATGACCATGTCATTGATGCAACCAATGGGCAGACCACTATCTGTGGATGGTGTGATTGTCCACGGCGTTCCCTTTTGATGAGTCCTTTGATTTTTAGTAGCTTACATTTTGTAACTCGTCATTGTTACTTATGTATATGGAATATGACTTTGTTTGTTTTTTCTGCAGGGAGAGTATGGATGCATACTAGGTACTTTTGTTCTGTTCAGTTCAGGTGAATGGTAGTGTGTGTGCAATACACCCCATATCACATTTGGTACATCAGGAGTTGCTTGCCTGTGTACATTTGATTATGTGGCTATTTGATTATATCTGTTTAAGGGTCTATTCATGTATCATGATTAGACATTTGTTGAGCTTGTGGGCACTCCTTGTAATTCCTTAATATTAATCTATAGCTTATTATTTTCCGTAGTGATCATTTCGTTAAGCAGATTCCTAATGATCCGTTTCGTTTCATTCTTTTATCTTATTACCATTTTGTTATTATATATGTTCACCTCGCGAAGAGTTAGCTCAGACCGAATTTTCTTTTCCTGTGGCTAGTAATAGCGGAATCTAGGATTTGAGTGATGAGTGTAGGAAGCTTCTAGAGGACCAACCTTTGATAGTTTTCCCATTATTTTGGATTTATATTTAAGTCCCTTTCGTTTGAAGTTGCTTTCTTTAGGCCTTGTTGGAATTTTTAACTTTTGAAGTTATTTGTTTCAAGACTTAGTATTTTTACCAGGTGGAAATTTAATAAAGTCTTCCGTATGCGTATAAATGTTTGATAAGACACCTAATGTGACTTTGGTCCTATATATCAGAGCGGGGATGTTTCAGGAGGTGCATGAATGTATGCATTTGGATGGATTAGAGTGTGAACTCCAAGAATGGTAGAGATGTTGTGGAGGTTGGTTAATCCATTTGATCTTTAAGGGATTGTTAGATGGTGGTAAAGTACGACTTGTAATTGTAGACTTTGGAGGAGAGGAAGTGATCTATGGGAAGGAAGGTGATCGATGTTGGGTGGAGGTTTTGCGTATTCCATACTTGTCTAATCGCATCCTTGGTTTTTAAAGAAGAAGAATGGTGAGTTTGTAGCAAGACCATTGATAAAGTAGAAGAGAGCTTTACCTTTTATTGCAAAAACTTGGAGTTTAACTCATTTTCTAATCATAGGTCTAAATTTGACCTATTTTCTTATTTTGACCATGTCTCTCTCATCCCAAGGAGTTGGTTGGGCATCCAACTATCTTATGATGCCAAGACATGTATCTATCCAGACATATAATTTAAAACAGTCCCAAATATTTACTTTAAAACGCATCCAAACATCAATCCTAACTCTAACCAATCACATGCAATGCCATACCAAGCTCTTAAACACAACTCATATATCATATAACATGCATTTCCAGAATCAAACATCCATTTTCATGGATCAAAATTAAAAGAAAAATTAAAAATAAAGAGAAGATCTTACTAGGAGTTAGTTTAGGCTAGAGAATCAAAACAAAGACACCCTTCTTACTCTTGGGCTGATTTTGAACCAAAGGAGACCCCAAAACCAAAGATTAAAATGCCTCTAACCCTCCTAAATATCACTAATATTTCCCTCGAGAAAACCCTAATGAAAACCCTTCAATAAAACATCCACAACATCTTCAAATCTTCAAGAAATTTCACCAAACTTTGCAAGCAACTCAAGGATGATGTTGTGATGGTAAAAAGGAGAAGAAAATTTTTGTAAGATGTTGGTGGTGGTGTTGGTTTGTACGGCATCCATAATACCAAAGAGGAGGAGAAGATTTTTGAAAATGGATGGATGCATGTATGGGGAAATGAAAGTGAATGATGGTGTTTTATAGGAAATGTAAAAGTGTGGTGAAGTGTGTGTGTGTGTATATAACCGGACATAGGCCTAGATATAGGATAATTATATATATTTTTTTTATTTTTCATTATTACGTATTTTATTTAAAGTATAGTAAGAGTTAGATTTAAGAAAAGTTAAGTTTAAGGTAAAACGCGAGTTTTAAGCAAGAAATTTACGTAAACGCGAAACACAACGGAAAATGACAATGATGTAATTTATAATCATCGGGGAGTATTATGAGAATATTAAACCACTTAAGGCATGAAGACGGAATAGATTCCTAAATACGGCTCTCTCAAAGCTGAGAACGGGAAATTCTTACCAAATCGGGTAAACGTAAAATTAATGACTTTGCTTCAAATAAAAATAGAAATAAAGTTCGAAATAAATAGTGACCTTAAATACGGAATGTTACATAAAGCATGTGACAAAGACAAGCGGAGATATTATCCCTATGTCCTCCTAGCCAATGGCGTTTGCACAAATAATCTCAACCCAAGGTTTCATATGAGTTTGAATCTCTCGGGTTAAAATTTCGTTTTCACTTACGATAATGGTTTTCTTGTTTTTGGTATGAGTTTCTTGACCTTGTCGTAGAATTTGGATATGAGACTTAATGACTCTTGGAGATGGAGGTTTAGTTTTATAAAGACCTTTACTTGGAATACTTACTGACAAATGGTCAAGAGACCACATTTCGGTGGTAGAAGCTTGACCTTGGAATGGAATTTTTAGAATTTGCCGAATTCCTCAAGAGTGAGGGAGAATGACTTATTTTGAATGACAAAGTTGCCAAACAAATTAACCCTTAAGATTATTGGTAAAAGTGAGTTGACAATAAAATTCAAGAACAAAGTGAGGCATAATTTGTTCGTTAATGTCTAACAAACAATCAAAGCCGATTGACTCAAACTTAGCACGAATATGACTCATATTTTTGAAGTTTGGACTTACTACCCTTCCCTCATGAAAATATAGTTTTTCAAGATTTGCCATTGTGTTTAGCAAAGGTTGACAAAACTCATTTGATATTAAGGGTATGTAGTTTCTTGTCTTTTAATGATCTAGACCGGTAGCTCGAGGCATTGTTACCTAGAAGATCATGAACAAGCCCATATATTAATCATTTATACTTGTTTTTATGTTTTGAGTTAGTGCCTAGTGTGTGCCTATATGCAACAAATTAATTTTTCGTTTAATCTTACTAATGTATGCAAATCCTATGTCTACGTGAATAAGAGACAAGAAACCTTCAGCAGAATAATCACCACCAACAGCAGAATAAGAGACAAGAAACCTTCAGGGCTTATACTGCCAACAATGGGTATACTGGAAACCGCCCTTTGTATAAGATGCAGCCTACATCACATAGGACCTTGCACTA
>BQNB010067077.1:6193-28906 GCA_026074375.1 Tanacetum coccineum | reverse complement strand
TTGTAGAGGAGAACCTGCACATAAATTTTCTTGAAAACAAACCAAATGTTGCAGGAACTAGACCTAACTGGATGTTTGATATTGATACTCTAACCATGTCTATGAATTATCAACCAGTTTCTGTAGGGAATCAAACTAATGGTAATGCAGGTACCAAAGCAAATATTGATGCAGACCAAGCTAGAAAGAAGGCAGTTCCTAGTCCACAATATGTACTGCTACCATTTTTTACTTTTGATTCTCAAGGTCCAAAGAGCTCAGAAGATGAGGTTGCTGATGATGCTAGAAAGAAGAATGAAGTTCTGGATCCAACAAAAGAAGGTGATAAAAATGGTCAAGAGAAGGATGTTAGAGATCAAGAAGAGGCTCTTAGAAAAAAATTTGAACAAGAATCTGAAAGATTGTTTGGTCAAGGGGAGGCTACTAACAATAACAGCACTAATAGACTTAATACTGTTAGTTCATCAATTAATGTTGTTAGTTCTTCTTTTACTATTGTGGATCCAGGAAGAGAAAGAGCCCAAAGAAATGAGTTTGAAAGTGTATTTGGGCAAGACAAGGATGCTAATGGCAACAGTAACTACAGGATGTTCACTCCTGTTAGTGCTGCTGGATCCTCTTATGATAATCTTGATGGATCAATCCCTGTTAGTGCTACTCTTCCTAATGTTGATCTTCCTACTGATCCTCTCATGCCTGATTTGGAGGATACTACTGATCTTCAGGTTACTAGAATCTTTAGTGGTGCATATGATGATGAAGTTGAGGGTGCAGTGGCTGATTTTAACAAGTTAGAACTCACCACAGTTGTCAGTCCTATTCCCACAACCAAGATTCATAAGGATCATCCTAAAGAGCAAATCATAGGGGACCCACTTTTAGCACTCCAAACTAGGAGAATGATCAAATCTTCTCAAGAACATGTTATGGTCAGTTACATAAAAAAGTAGAGGAGAACCAACCACAAGGATTATCAGAACTGCTTATTTGTCTATTTTCTCTCATAAATAGAACCCAAGAAGGTAACACAAGCATTGATAGATCCAAGCTGGATAGAAGCAATGCAAGATACAGTTTAGATTGCAAAAGGTTTAGAGATTGGTTGATTTACCCAAAGGCAAGCATGCTATTGGAACAAAATGGGTCTTTAGAAACAAGAAAGATAAGAGAAGGATAGTAGTTAGAAACAAGGCAAGACTGGTGGCACAAGGTTACACCCAAGAAGAAGGAATTGATTATGATGAGGTTTTTGCTCCTGTTGCTAGGATAGAAGCAATCAGGTTATTTTTGGCCTATGCATCATTTATGGGGTTTATTGTGTACCAGATGGATGTGAAGAGTGCCTTTTTATATGGTACTATTGAAGAGGAGGTGTATGTGTGCCAACCTCCTGGTTTTGAAGATCCACAGTTCCCTGACAAAGTTTATAAGGTAGAAAAAGCTTTATATGGTCTACATCAAGCTCCTAGAGCCTGGTATGAGACCTTGTCTACCTACTTATTGAAAAATGGATTTAGAAGAGGCACTATAGATAAGACTTTGTTCATCAAGAAGGGCAAAGGTGATATCCTATTAGTACAGGTGTATGTTGATGACATCATCTTTGGGTCTACAAAGAAGTCTTTATGTGTTGAGTTTAAGCAGATGATGCACAAGAGATTCCAGATGAGTTCTATGGGGGAGCTCACTTTCTTCTTAGGGTTACAAGTGAAGCAAAAATATGATGGAATCTTCATCATCCAAGACAAGTATGTGGCTGATATATTGAAGAAATTTGATTTTGCTACTGTGAAGACAGCAAGCACTCTAATTGAGACTAACAAGGCATTTCTCACGGATGAAGAAGCTGAGGATTTCGGAAGTTTTCTTATACAGATCAATGATTAGATCATTGATGTACTTAACAGCTTCTAGGCCTAACATAATATTTGCTGTTTGTGCTTGTGCAAGGTTCCAAGTTACTCCTAAAGTCTCACATCTTCATGATGTGAAAAGGATCTTTAGATACTTGAAAGGTCAACCCAAATTGGGCCTTTGGTATCATAGGGATTCACCATTTGACTTGGCAAAAGATTGATTTCATGGCAATGTAAAAAAGCAAACTATTGTTGCCAACTTAACATCTGAAGTAGAATATGTTGTTGCTGCTAATTATTGTGGACAGGTGTTATGGGTTCAAAATTAAATACTTAAACACCTAGATTTACATTGATAATGAAAGTACAATCTGTATTGTGAAAAATCCAGTGTTTTACTCTAAAACCAAGCACATAAAGATTAGGCACCATTTCATCAGAGATTCTTATGACAAGAAGTTGATTCAAAGTTGATTGAAGTGATCATGATTCACTATAACACAATGTTTGCAGATCTCTAACAAGGCTTTTGATGTAGCAGTCTTAACTTTTGATTGCTAGCATTGATTACTTAATCTCTGAAGATTGTTTGAGATGAGGTTTAAATAAGGATTGGGATGAAAAGGGAATGTATCACTAAGCAGAAGTGGGTGAAGGGTCAGGACAACCCACTGATCCCCAACACACATCTACATCTGCTCAACTCTCCAATGAAGAACCAATCACTGTTTTATCATCATTTCAATATATTTTATTATTCTTTGGTAACCTGCTCTTGATACCAATTGTGGAAAACTAGAAGGGGGGTTGAATAGTTTTCTAATTAAAATCGCATTTTAAATTTCTTTTTCTTATTTTAGATCTCAAAGTGAATGAATAAACATAATTAATAAACACATTATATGATATGATAAGTAAAGGATATGTGACACAGTATTTATAGTGGTTCGGCTACTAGGTCACCTACCTTGCCCTACTCCACTCCTTGAGTCACCTACTCGAGAGTTCGAATATACTATTTACCAATACTCCTTTTTAACCAGCGAAGAAGCCTTATAACGTCGCTTACACTTTTATCTGGTGCTAAGCTAAACACCAGGTTCTATACAGAAGAACCATGTCCCCACACAAGCTTACACCCTATTATGATACAAAGATAGATATCAAGTTCTAACAATATGGAACATAATATGTTCATGTGCTTGCCCTCTATTAGGTGCCAAACACCGACACCATTTACAACTTACACCAAACTCTTATAAGCAACACTTAGTCGTATGACTTTCATCTATTTGATTACAATGGATGTGAAGTGACATCTTGAGATCAGTAGCTTGATCTATGAGTGATGGGATACCCTTGCTCTAAGAGAGTCGAAGAACTTGATCCTCAAAGGGCATACTCGGTAGAACTTCTTTTATTAAGAAATCTACAAAACACTAAAATAAAAGAATCATGATAGAAGATCAGTGATTACCTAAATATTTAGAGAGAGAAGTTATGTAAATGAATGCCTAAACTAAGAAAAATGAGTTGGTATTTATAGGCATGAAGGTTACTGTAGCCCGGTTCTGCCGGTGCCATTTACGAATGGAACAGACAGCCAAAATCAATGGCACCGGCCTACAGTAACCAAATCCAAATTTTAAATTACAAAATCTTAGAAGATCATAGGTAATCTTGCTAGATTGTTTTCAGATTTGGTAAGAAATAGGTCTTTTATTAGTTTTAAAATATTTAAAGGTTTTTGTAAGTATTCTCTAATAAAGTGGTTAAAATGTGAAAGGTATTTTTATTCTAAGAATATATTTAAGTGGAGGGTTTGTTTATGAGAGAAGCGGGGTTAGAAAACTATTGGTTTAGAACTTATGACTTTTTTTTGTTTTGATAAGTTTATGTTTTGTTATTAATCAAAACAAAGAAAGATCGTAAAATATAAATAAACATTTTTACGATTTATCTGTATTAACAATCTCTCCCTTTTTGTTGATGACAAAACATAAACTTATAAAGTAAAAAAAGCAACAAAATTTACAAGTTTTAAATTAGAGTTTTTACTTCCTTCTCCCCCTTTTTGTCAAAACAAAAAGAGCGTCGAAGAAAAACTAACTTAAGATGGTGAACCAAAGAAAAAAAAAGTATGCTTTAAAGAGAGACAAGATGTATGCTCCCCCTTGACAAATGCTCTCCTTAGAACCGATTGTCAAGTTTTCCTGGTCGAAGTAGCTGCAAGAAAACATGTTAGTCATAGGTGCAAATGATAAATAATTGACTTATTAGTGGGTCAATCACAATGCTCCCCCTTGACGAATGCTCCCTAAGATGGATTTGTTAAGCAATTATAAGACCAGCATTAAATGTTTTATAAAAATGAGCAAGATATCATTACAAGAGATCAAAAGATGGTAAGATAATTCTGGAAGACCGGTTCTGCCAGTGCTGTTCAGTTAACAGGACTGGCTTATAGTCGAACAGCACCGGCTGACCTGTGCAGAATTAACAGTACTCAACTATTTGGCGGCAAGCAATTCTATTTAAATTTTAACCTGCTAAAATTTGATATAACAGTACTCAACTATTTGGTGGCAAGCAATTCTATTTAAATTTTAACCTGCTAAAATTTGATATCCGAGAGCGGATCATATAAAGTAGACATCTAACTAATCATATTTTGAATAAGATTTCATGATGCGACAAACGAGAATCACTACAACACAAAGCCTTGACTATTACAAATCATGAAGTAAAACAAATTGACCTATGTCAACTAAAACTAAAATCATAATTGGTAAACTATCTAAGGCTACTTGATCTTAGTTATTATCTTAAGGTAATTTGCTTGAGAGGTGGTTCAATCGTTCTAAGATGTGATGAAGCATGAACCTAGTTTCATTTTGGAAATTGTTGATGATGGTCTCGGTCCTTTGGTAATGAGGACATGTGTGTTCATGTCCCTTAGGGGGTTGTTCTAGCCATTGGGTTTGGTCTATAGGTCCAAATGTGCTTGGAAGGGGAAATGATGGGTCAGATGTGGTTGTTTAGGATGAGGTGGTTATGGGACAAAATGGTGGTGGTATTTGAATGTGGGTGATGGATGTGGGAGGTATGAGGCTATTTTCTATATTTTTTTGCATTTTAGATAGCCTCTTGGATATTTTGGATAAAGGTTTGAAGGTTGTTGAGTTCTTGTTGAATGTTTTTCCTTTCTATGAATGGATCGGTTTGAGCGTTGGTCCTATTACTAGATAGGTTGATGGGTCGAAAAGTTGGTTCTTGTAGTGTAGTTTGTGGGAGAGTTTGAGGTAGGTTTTGTAAGATATATTGAGGGAATGGGTTGGTGGTTCTTGGAGGTGCATCATTTGTAGAGGAGAGGTAAGGATGAGGCTCTATGAGAGTGTTTAGAGGAGTAGAAAAAGTGAGGGCTCTAGGAGCCAATGGAGTTGCAAAAGGTTCAACCTTAGGTGTTTGGTTTGAGGTCGGTGGTGGCATGGTGAGTGATAAAGTGGTATCAATGGTAGTGTTGGGATTGAGTTGTGAATGATTAGGGGAGGTTTCATTGGAGGATAGGTCAATGTAGTCAATTTTGGCTAATTTTCTTAGAGGATTTTGAGTTGAAGAACAAGCACTTGATGCCATAGATTTTTTTTGAAATTACAAGAGATGCTTGCAGGTATTGATGTGTGAAGATGATGGGAGATTAAGTCCTAATTTATAATGAAAATACATGCATAAGCATTTAATGCTTAAACCACTAGAAAAGGCTTAAACATAATCATTAGGTTGCAAAGAAGGTCAAACAAGGCAAAGTCAACTACCTAGCAGTAATGAGACACACCTATTAAGCATATTTAAAGGCTTGGTTTAAAAAGTGGTGTCCTCAAAACGAGAAACCACCTTCTGTAGAACCGGCTGGCCGGTGCCATTGAGCCAATGGAACCGCCTTGCTGCAAATAGCACCGGCTTGTGCAGGGCACAAACATTAGAATTCGATTTTTATCAAAAATTCTTAAAAGTCTAAGGCGTTGGCAGGATATTAGTGGATTTTAGTCTACAGGAGGTTTTATCACTTAAAAAGGTTCAAATAGAGTCCAAATTTCTACAAAACATACTTATGCCAAACACTCCTTAAAAGAATTGTCAAAAGGAGAATTTTTGCCAAACTAGTTCCTAGATGTCACAAGCTAATGTTAGTAGAGGGTATAACCAGCGTTCTACTGGTTCTAGATAAGTTCAAATATTACAGGGGGAGAAGAAATACATGGATCATAATGTCCTGATAGAACCAAACGCCCCTCCATACAATTGGAGAGGGATAAAAATTTACACAACACATTATCCAAGTTAACTAGCATACTACACATAATCCAACAAGTTATAAACATACCCATAAATTGTTTTAATGACACACCATGATATTTTCCTGAGTAGAAAACTCTATTTCTTATTGCAAAGGTAGTGGAAGAGGCACTTGAACAAGCCCTTTGTTTGTTTGAATTCCGGGGATTCTCCTCCTTCAATGGGCAGAAGTTGGTTCATGTAGTCAATAGGGTTGAGAGCGTAGTTACCCACGAGATCATTTTCTATTCCTTGGTTTAGAGGAGGTGAGTCGGATGAGGAGGAAGTGGAGGGGGTAGGAGTTGGTAAACGAGGCCTTTTGCCTTTGGATTTGAACCGGAAGACTCTTTTGTTGGAGAGAGGGATCATGACATAGTCCACAAGTTGAAATTCATTGGACAAAGGATATGGTTGTTTGGTCCAGACATATTTAAAAAGCCTAGTGAGAAGCATGGCATAAGGGAGAGTCATTTCACTACTTTGAGTCACACTTATCATTCGATGAGCGATATAGTAAGCAAGATTAAAGTGTTTGCCAGTGGTGAGACAATAGAGCATGTAACACATGGAAGCATTAGGGTGATCTTTATGACCGGTGAGGCTTATGGCATTTTCACTAATGATGATGTTCCACTTCTTGAATTCATCTCGTAATTCAGTGTTGATCATTTAAAAGGGGTCGAGGACAACGTCTTCTCCTTTGATTTTTCGGTACTTGGGTTCGGTTCTTGTGTGGAATAAGGCGTCACGAATTAAGGCTGTATCTTCGTGAGGAGGAGCGTAGAGGTTGGGGTGAGGATCACAATGTCTTGACAGGGATGAGATAGGCCATTCGGAAGTGTACACACACACACCTTCACAAGGAATTTTGAGAATTTGAGCAAAGTTTTTGAGAGTGAGAGTGGTTTCGACATTGTAGACGACGAAAGCAATGAAGAGAGTTCCATTGAGGTTTCAAATGAAGCGAACAATTTTGAAAAATTAAAGAACGAAGATAGGGCAAATTTGTTCATTAATGTCGAGAAGACAATCAAAACCAATTGCCGCAAAGATGTTGCGAAGATTTAGTTCGTCATCGAGGAAGTTAGGAAGGACGACCCATCCTTCGTGAAAGAGTCAATTTATGAAAGACTTGTAAACCTCCATTTCTTCGCCGGTAAAGCCTCTGGTACGATGATACATGGGGATGTAGTAGGTGGTGTCATGATGATCATCATCGGTTAATTTCGGCATGATGCACCTAAAATAAAAAGAAATAAGAAAAGACATGATTGCTTCCAAATGCCTAAAGTTTTTCCGAAATGATTAGTTTTATCTTAGTTTTTACGGTGATTAACAATCAAATTCCTTTTATCATCACCCCCTTTTTTTAAATGTGTTTTTGATTTTATAAAAGAATGTGCATGGGTGTATTCCTTAACTAGGATCAAGATGCATTTGGTAACTAAGATTACTTAAGACTAATTACTTTGTGAAAAGAATTAGGGTGATTTGGTCTTAAGGAATTTTAATCCCTAAAATTTGATTCTTGTAAGTAATTATAAACTAAGAGTTGATTATAGAAAATTTGTATGAATTAAAACTTACAATTGGGAGTTTAAAGATGTAAAACAGGGTGAAACTTTGCAAGATTCGTCAATGGAGATTTCTTGGGGGTGTGTGAGTTTCAAACAGTGAGAAGATGAGAAGAAGACATTCAGTTATGTTGGTTCCTCAGTTCTGCCAGTGCTATTCGGAGAACATAACCGACTTGGTTTTACAATGGCACCGGCCAGGGCTTGTTTTAAAAATAAAAATATTTTTTTAATTTTTTTTTGTGTTTATAGTGTTATTGTTATTATTAGATTTTTTTGTGCGAGTGTAATATGGCCTCCTTATTATTTTTTTTGTTTTCAATAGAAACATAAAGTAATAAATGTAACAAAAGAAATAATGAAAGATTATATATACATTGATTCAACCCATAATGCGATACATAGAATATGGAATACAATAGTAATATAAAAAGCTAGAAAGAACACGTCTCCATGCAAAAACTTAATGATAGGATATATGAGCATTACGAGCGAGATGATAATTGTGATCAAGATGGGGCGTAGGATTTCCCAGATTTCATCTATGAGGTAACCGGTGATAGCTTGAGAGAGGGAAATGAGAAGAGGTTTGACTTGTTTAAAAGTTTTTGAATTGAAGGATAAATGAAGGAGGAGAGAGATGTGTGATTTTATATAGAGTAGTAGCAGTGATGGGTTATGGGGAGGTGTGAAGGAGGTTTTGAATTTTGAATGAGTTTTAACACCCGGAATTTTGCGCCAAGATATCATATCATAGATAAGGCAGGGATTCGAAAATAGAGAGTGTTGAACTCGGAAAATGGTGTGACATGAATATTTTAATTATTTAACAGAGTATGTATGAATTATTCATAGTACAATTTCATATAGCGAGAGTAGAAGGAAGAGGTAGTGTACCTTATTAAAAGTAGAAGATTTCGAACAGGAGCAACTGATTATCAAGGAAGCTTTTACGGTTTTATAAATATATATAATTTTAATTTTTTTATTTAGATTTGTTCTAAGAGGAGAATATCATATTTAAGATTGAATTTATAAGATATTATAAAAATTTATTTGAACTCTTGTTTTTTTTGAAAATTCCATAGGATACTGGTTTTAGGTTTTGGTTAAGTCAAAAGGAAATTTACAAGTTTTTTTTTAAATTTAAGTCCAAATTTTTTTTTTGTTAAAAGATAGGTGAGCCCATAATAGAGAGAAGCCCAAACCAAAGAGTGTTCAGATCCGCGGTTCTGTTGACTTACCTCAGCCGGTGCTGTTGGTTGATGGCACCGGCGGAACCGGCTTGTTGGGCCAGCCCGAAACAGCCTCCTCTCTTTTGCAAATTTTTCCTACGCCGAGCTTTTTAAGAAAACATATAATGGAAGAATGTGTATATGCCTTATGTTTTTTTTTGAAAAAAAAACATTCGATTGAATATTTGAAGATTTTTTAAATACAGTTTATTTGAAAAATCTTCGGTAACCTGCTCTGATACCAATTGTAGAAAACTAGAAGGGGGGTTGAATAGTTTTCCAATTAAGAGTCTCCTTTTTTTTAATTTCTTTTTCTTATTTTAGATCTCAAAGTGAATGAATAAACATAATTAATAAACACATGATATGATATGATAAGTAAAGGATATGTGACACAGTATTTATAGTGGTTCGGCTACAAGGTCACCTACCTTGCCCTACTCCACTCCCCGAGTCACCTACTCGAGAGTTCGAATACACTATTTACCAATACTCCTTTTTGACCGGCGGAGAAGCCTCACAACGTCGCTTACCCTTTTATCTGGTGCTAAGCTAAACATCAGGTTCTATACAGAAGAACCATGTCCCCACACAACCTTACACCCTATTATGATACAAAGATAGATATCAAGTTCCAACAATATGGAACATAATATGTTCATGTGCTTACCCTTTATTAGGTGCCAAACACCAACACCATTTACAACTTACACCAAACTCTTATAAGCAACACTTAGTCATATGACTTTCATCTATTTGATTACAATGAATGTGAAGTGATATCTTGAGATCAGTAGCTTGATCCATGAGTGATGGGATACCCTTGCTCTAAGAGAGTCTAAGAACTTGATCCTCAAAGGGCATTCTCGGTAGAACTTCTTTTATTAAGAAATCTACAAAACACTAAAATGAAAGAATCATGATAGAAGATCATTGATTAGCTGAATATTTAGAGAGATAAGTTATGTGAATGAATGCCTAAACCAAGAGAAATGAGTTGGTATTTATAGGCATGAAGGTTACTGTAGCCTGGTTCTGCCGGTGCCATTGGCGAATGGAACCGACAGCCAAAATCAATGGCAACGACCTACAGTAACCAAATCCGAATTTTAAATTATAAAATCTTAGAAGATCATAGGTAATCT
The DNA here is from genome assembly GCA_026074375.1 of Tanacetum coccineum. Lineage (NCBI taxonomy): Eukaryota > Viridiplantae > Streptophyta > Magnoliopsida > Asterales > Asteraceae > Tanacetum > Tanacetum coccineum. Next base: position 18,761 of record BQNB010067077.1, on the reverse strand, counting down.
TGCTAGATTGTTTTCATATTTGGTAAGAAAGAGGTCTTTTATTAGTTTTAAAATATTTAAAGGTTTTTGTAAGTATTCTCTAATAAAGTGGTTAAAATGTAAAAAGTATTTTTATTCTAAGAATATATTTAAGTGGAGGGTTTGTTTATGAGAGAAGCGGGGTTAGAAAACTATTAGTTTAAAACTTATGACTTTTGTTGTTTTGATAAGTTTATGTTTTGTTATTAATCAAAACAAAGAAAGATCATAAAATATAAATAAACATTTTTACGGTTTATCTGTATTAACAGGACCACTAAGATATCTCAGTCTAGTGGACCTATTCACCTTGTTGCAGATGAGACTGTCATTAAGGAGTGGGAAGACAGAATGGAAAGGGCTGCCACTACTGCTTCTAGCTTAGAAGCAGAGCAGGACAGTGGTAACATAAATAGGACTCAATCTATGGCAACACTTAATGAGTCTTTTCCACAGGGAACTGATTCACGTAGTGGTCCCAAGTGACAAGATACCATATTGGGGGTGCAGAAGCTCAAATTAGGTTTGAGGTTGCATCTAAACAGTCCAATGATCTACCTCTCTCAAGAGTTAACACACTTAGAAGTAGGGAGGACAGCATGAAACTAAAGGAATTGATGGAATTTTGTACCAAAATTGTCTGAAAAGATGTGTGAATGAAAAATAGATAGAGTGAATTGGTGAGAAAAAGAAATGAGAGATATTGTGAGATCAAAAATAGAAAGAGAGCTTGTGAGAATCAAAACTGATGATGGAAATGCTTTTTGGAAAGAAATTGGGGTTAATACTGGTGTCTTAAAGTTAATGTTGCTCAGCTTAAACTTAATGCTGCTAAGCTTAAGTTAATGTTGTTAGGCTTAATTTACTACTGCCCGTATTAGTTTATGCTGCTAGGCATACACTTACTGCTGTTAGGCATAAGTTAATGCTGCCAGGCATAACTTACTACTGTTGGGTTAGTTAATACTGTTAGGCTTAACTTAATGCTGCCAGTTCAAGTTAATGCTGCTAAGGGTGATTTCATAAATACTTCGATTAAGGGTTTCAGTCACTCATTCGATCGACTTTACACCTTGATATACTCTCTAATCATAAACCCTAACTCAATTTTATCATTTAATCATCAAAACCCATCACATTGTCGTCCCCAAAGTTTACTGAAACTCATAATTTGGTTGCGTTTTTGGAGAAACCTAAAGAAAGTAGTAGGTTTGAGGAGATTATTGATTTCCTGAATGCAAGTTATGTCCAATATGCGTTAACGGTTAATCCAACCATTTATACTACCTGTATTGAACAGTTCTGGGCATCTGCCAAGGCTAAAATCATTAATGGGGAACGACAAATACAAGCCCTAGTAGACAAGAAGAAGGTAATCATCACTAATACTAGTATAAGGAGTGATCTTAGGCTGGATGATGCTGAAGGAATAGATTGTCTGTCCACTGCTTCAATTTTTGCAGAACTGGAAAGAATGGGTGCTAAGACTACAGCCTAGAATGAATTTAGTAGCACTATGGCATCTGCTATCATATGTCTTGCCACAAACCAAACATTTAACTTTTCCAAGTACATTTTTGACAATATGGTGAAGCACTTGGAGGGTAGGGTTAAATTTCTCATGTATGCAAGGTTTATGCAAGTCTTCCTGGACAAACAAGTTGAGGGGATGACCAGACATAAAGAGGTTTATGTTACACCTTCCTACACCAAGAAGGTGTTTGCTAATATGAAGAGAGCAGGAAAGGGTTTTTCTGGAAGAGTCACACCTCTATTCCTAACAATGATGATTTAAGCTTGAGAAGATATGGGTGAAGATTCAGCTGCTCCTTCTGATTCCCATTCCATACCCATTATTTCTTAACCATCATCATCTAAACCTCAAAAGAAAAAGTCAAGAAGGAAACAGAGGAAAGACAGTGGTCCTACTGAGCCTGTCACTGATGAGGCTCATGTATCTACCCCTTCCTATGATCCACCTCAAAGTGGTGAGGATAGTATGCAACTTTCTGAATTGATGAATTTATATACCAGCCTACAAGAGAAAGTCCTTGATTTAGAGAAAGCCAAGACTGCTCAAGCAAAGGAGATTGCTAGCTTAAAGAAGAGAGTCAAGCAATTAGAAAAGAGAAGGAAGTTAAGAACTCCAGGGTTCAAGAGATTAAGGAAAGATGGTTCAACTAGCAGGATAGATTCCTCTAATAATGTCAGTTTGGGTGATCAAGAGGATGCATCCAAATAAGGGAGGAAAATTGATGATCTTGATGCTGATGCAGAAGTGACTTTGGTAGATGAGACTCAAGAGATGAATGAAGACAACCTGATGTTTGATACAAGTGTGTTGGAAGAGTAGGAAATTAAGTTTGAAAAGGTGGTTGAAGAGCCTGTAGTTAGTGTTGCTACAACTACAAAGTCAATTCTAGTTAGTGTTGCTGATCCAGTTACTACTGCTGGTGAAGTAGTTACTACTGCCAGTGTTGAAATTCCAGATGAATTAACTTTTGCCCAAACTTTGATTGAGATCAAAACTGCAAAACCCAAGCCTGTTACAACTGCTGTTACAACAGTTACATCTGTTAGACCAAGGGCTAAGGGAATTATATTTCATGATCAGGAAGAACAAGTACCTGCATCTACAAAAACATTTTCTTCTTCACAATCACAACTTCCACAAGTAAAAGACAAAGGCAAAGGAAAAATGGTAGAGCCTGAAAAGTCATTAAAAAAGAAAGATCAAATTGCTCTTGATGAAGAAATGGCTAGAAATCTTGAAGCTCAGATGCAAGCTAAACTTATAGAAGAAGAGAGGCTTGCAAGGCAAAAAGAAGAAGAAGCCAATATAGTTTTTATTGAATCATGGGATAACACACAACCTATGATGGTGGCAGACTTTGAATTAGCTCAGAGGCTACAAGCAGAAGAACAGGGAGAGATAACCATTGAGGAAAGATCAAGATTGTTTGTAAAGCTCATGAACAGAAGAAAGAAACATTTTGCAAAGCTTAGAGCTGAAGAGATAAGAAGAAAGCCACCTACCAAATCTCAAAAGAGAAATCAAATTTCCACCTATTTGAAAAATATGACTAGATTCAAACATAGTCAGTTGAAGAGCAAAAGCTATGATGAAATCCAGAATTTGTTTGATAAGGAGATGAAAAGAGTAAATACTTTTATGGACATGAATTCAGAAGTAGTGAGAGGTAGTGAGACAAGAACAGAGGAAAGTTCTAAAAGAGCTGGGGATGAACTTGAGTCTGATAAGTCAAAGAAGCAGAAGATAGATGAGCATGTAGAAGCTAAAAAAGATTATGATCCAGAGGAGGAAGAAATGAAAAAGCATATGGAGATAGTTCAAGATGAAAAGGAAATAGCAATTGATGCTATACCTCTAGCCACAAAACCTCCAATGATTGTTGAATATAAGATTGTTAAAGAAGGACAGAAGGGATTCTATCACTTGATAAGAGCCGATAGAAGTTCAAAAAGATATTCATCAATGATTAAGATGCTTTAGGGTATTGACAGAGAAGACTTAGAAACTCTCTGGAAGTTGGTCAAAGAAAAGCATGGAATAAACAGGCCAGTTGATGAATATGAAAGAGTGTTATGGGGAGATTTAAAAGTAATGTTTGAACCTGACATTAAAAGTGATGTACGGAGAAATACACAAGGGTACAAAGTGACTGTTTGGAAGTTGTTTGATAACTATGGAGTGCACTTTGTAAGGTTTAAAAATCTACATATCTTTATGTTAGTTGAGAAAAGATATCCCCTTACACCACTAACAATCTCAAACATGCTAAACAAAAAGCTTCAAGTTGATCATTGGAATGAGATGTGTTATCAACTAAGCTCATGACAAAGTAGGAAAAGGGTCAATGAAGTGTTTGAATGCATCCTCTTGGTGATGGTGAAGATTTTTAATGAAACTTAAAGATTTAGAAGATGAACATCAAGTTTAGGGGAGGATTGTTAGGTTTAAAAGACTTCAATATATTCTTAGAGTTATTGTTGCTCAGGTATATATTAGTGTTGTCAAGCATAACTTAGTGTTGCTGGTAATACTAATGAAAATTATTCTAAGTAGTTAGTACTGGTAGTATAAAAGTTACTACTGCTGGTTACTACTGTTAGTATAATTAGTATTATTAGTATAAAGTTACTGCTGCTAGTAGAAGTTAAGACTGCTCAGAGATGAAGACTGAAAATATACTAAGTAGTTACTTGTCACACCCCGCCAAGGTGGAAACATGAGGCGTAACATCATTGATATTGTATCATTCTGTATTTAAGGTCACTATTTATTCCGAACTTTACTTCTATTTTTATTTTTTTAGCAAAGTCATTAATTTTACATTTACCCGATTTGGTGGGAATTACCCGTTCTTAGCTTTAAGTGAGCCGTATTTAGGAATCTCTTCCGTCTTCGTGCCTTAAGTGGTTTAATATTCTCATAATACTCCCCGACGATTATTATTTACATCATTGTCATTTTTCGTTGTGTTTCGCGTTTACGTAAATTTCTTGCTTAAAACTCGCGTTTTACCTTAAACCTTACTTTTTATTTAATCTAACTTACACTACCTTTTAATTAAATCATACAACAACAAAAATCAAAAAAAAAATATAATATCACCCTATACCTAGGCCTATGGCCGGTTTTGCCCAACACAACACACCACCCCTTTCAATTTTCTATAAACCATCATTCTTTTCTCTTTTCCATACATGCAAACCCTTTCATTCATCCTAGTTGTAAATCTCAAAAATATCTTCTCCTCTCTTCTCCTTCTTGTTGCCGTACACCACCTTGCCACCACCACCACTCTCACAAAATTTCTCTACTCCTTTTTACCATCATAACATCATCCTTAAGTTGCTTGCAAAGTTTGGTAAATTTTCTTGAAGTTTTGAAAAAGTTATTGAAGTTTTAATGGAAGGTTTAAATCAAGACTATGTTGGATTTTGGATTCTTGCTATTTAGGGTGTATTGAACCCTTGTGAGTCAAGATTTTGGGTGTTGGAGTAGGTCTAACTCAGCCCCAAACAAGAAAGAAGCAATTATTGGTTTTGATTTTCTTGTTTAAATCATTTTCTAGTAAGGTTATCTCTTAATCTTTAATTTTTCTTTTGATTTTGATCCATAAAGATGGATGTTTGATTCTAGAAATGCAAGTTTATATGATGATAAGTTGTGTTTAAGAGCTTGGTATGGCATTGCATGTGATTGGTTAGAGTTAGGATTGATGTTTGGATAGGTTTTAGAGTAAATATTTGGGACTGTTTTAAAACAGTAGCAAAAACGTGTTATACCAAAAATATTTTGGCTAGGAGCCTATGATTAAATTACATGTCTGGAAAGATATATGTCTTGGCATCATAGGATAGTTGGATGCCCAACCAACTCCTTGGGATGAGGGAGATATGGTCAAAATAAGAAAATAGGTCAAATCTGGACCTATGATAAGGAAACGAGTTAAACTCTAGGTTTTTGCAATAAAAGGTTAGGTTTTAAAGATTGGGTTAGTGTTAGACATCTTAAGGAAGCTATATCCTTTGGCCTCACCTTCATTGCAATCATGTTTTGGGATTTATGGCCGTTTTCGTAAAGGGTAATTTTTTTTGAAACTTTCTGTTTTGGGTAACCAGGGGTAAAACAGTCTTTTGACATAGTTCTGAAACTTTATAGATTATGAGTCTTACATTTTTGGAAACTAGACACAAAGAGCTTTCTAGGAGTGAAATCCTCACATTTAGAACATTTTTGAGCTAGGAGACATGAGTCCATGAATTCGAGTTAAAATCAAAAATTGAGTTTTTACGTCTAGTCTCAAAATTTAAAAACGTATAGTACACCTTGATAAAATAAAAATTAAAAGCCGAAACTTAGTAGATGTTCCTTTACCTATAAGACCAGATCACAAGTCATTTTGGGAGCAAAAAGGACTTGGGGAAGTTCTAGTGGAATGCCATGCTTATCTCGGAAACACATCTCATGATCACTTGTTTAATTTTTACGTATTGTTTCTTTCTACGCACTAAGTCGCGTCACGTCTTTTAGGAGGTGCTTAGGAGTACTTCCCGCTCGTTCGAGACTTGTCATACTTCTGATCTAATTGTTCTCTCGGTGAGTTCATAGCCTCGCCTTTCTACTTATAAATGTTTTATAAACCCCGCGAGGGAGATACATGCTAGTTTTATAAATTGAACACAAGTGATTTTCGGTTGCTGGACCCGATTGTGAACTAATTGCATAAGTACCTATTGCAAAAAGTGCAAAAAGGCCCCTAATTTCATGCACTGTTAATTACCTATGATGGGTGAGCGCTAGTATATTAAGTAGATCTATTGGGCCATGACTGCCCCGTCTAGGGTTGTGACATCCATGGCGTGATCACCCCTAAAGGACATTTTGTATTGAAAATTTCTTTAAGTATATTGCAATATTACCTAGTTGTGGGGCATTTGATTACATATTTATAATATGTTGGTTAACATTTCAGTGGCATGAGCTTAATGCATTAGTGATTATAACTTGTTTGGTCCACAAGTTTTTGATGATTAAAAATACTTGTGTTCACTCTTTATTTCATATAAACTCTATGGATTCACTCAACGTTTTTGTTGACTTTTTAGCATGTTTTATCTCAGGTAATCAGGGTTGATGGCTTGGAGTGGCGAATGGGGTTTAGCGCGAAATGTTTGACTAAACTTGTTTTGGTTCCATTCATTAAAAACACTTTGTGTTATGGTTTTTAAAACTTATGTTATGATGTTATATGGCGACGATCTTGTGGACAAATTTTTGACTCTGATTTTACATGAATGGGGCAATGTTATGTTTTAAACGTCTCTTTTGAGTCGTTCTTTATATTCTTATGTTGTTGTGCTATGACTTAACACCCAAACTGTTGGTTCCGCTGCAATATAAATTTGGGGGTGTTAAAGATATCATCACAACACAATGGTGTCAACAATAGAGAATCACTACATGCATAACTAATATAAGAGACACGATGTGTCAAGACAATACCGAAAACAAAAGAACAACATCTTGTATTAATGAAAAAAGGGGTCTCATCGTCTCATCAATACAAATACAATGTCTCACAAACCTAATAAAAACATTCAAGAATTCATGCAACAAAATACAAAACGAAATCAACTAGGAACTTCCAATGCAACCTAATGGTCTCTCTAGCCACTTTTATTTACTTCAACACCATCATAACGCTCACCTGAAAATGATGCTTAAAACGTTAACATAATGGTTTGTGATAGTCATAGGTTTTACGACACAAATACAAGATTTAAATCAATTACTGTGATTATATATAAAAAAAATAAAACATGGCAGGACAAATAAGCTGGCTATTATACATGCTAGCATTCATGCAACTAAGAATCTCAATTGGGACGGAACGTGTCCCCCGATCCAATGCAACAAAAATAGTCATGGAGAGGAATGAAATCCCCAAATCCCAGACTCTTGGTACCGTATCCGCACACAAACGTACCGTATCCGCACATAAACAGGTTCATACCCACACCGAGTAGGCGAAACCTCTTACCCACAAAGTAGGCGAAGACCAATGCAACATCATACAACATGCAGCACATAACATATAATAGCTACTTAAATGTCCATGAGTAACTTGAACCATATAATCACAGAATCAAAACATTTTGAAACATATTTTGCATCACTTCCATCCTAAGAAAACATAGTAAAATGGGACTATGAAACTCACCTAGATACCCAAACGCAGCTTCCAAATCTCTACACGCAACTATACAAATAAATAAACACGGTTACACGTGACCAAGCTAAAAGCTCTAGTCCATGTAACACACATATGATGGATGTCTAAGGGTTTAGTTAACCATCATGGGTCACCCCGACACCATGCCCAACCTTAACCATCTTACTAACACTTTACACTAGCTACTTACAATTAACTCAGAATTGAAGAATTTTAGTGTCTCTTTACGTACTCAAAACCCTTACTTAATGATCTTCATAAATTATACCAAAAATCACCCATGTTCATTTATAAGTATATTAACTACCCTGTGATTCCCAAATATTACTTACATGTGTAACTACCTCAAATAAAATCAAACTTTAAAACTGTCCTAATTCGGATCTGATTGCACACCAAAATATATCACTCTAACTACCATACTTAGACATGTTTTCAGAGGCTAATTTTTACAAGATTAACCATAGACATATAGAAATTAACTACTGTTGAAGGGCTAAGCTTAATTACACTTTTAAGTATAGGTTTTACCCTCACAAACATGACCTAAATTTGATCCGTATTTACTGATCTGACAACTTTTAGTGTAACCAACATTTGAATGACTTCCCGACCTTAAAAACTTTCAAGGATGGATTTTCTGAAAACTAGACTCGCTGAACTTATCAATAGACATAAGATTCATCAAAAATCTCGTTACCAATCATGAGATAACATTCGAACAAGATGACTCAAAATTCTGCTCAACCCTAAATTCAATTTTATCGCGTTCTAACTCTAACCGAATACATCAATATGATTCTAATTAAACCCTAAACACTTCTAATTAAGTTTAACATCATTAATTTTTAGATTTTATGAAACCCTAATTTATCCATCACTCTATTGTTACATGAATTAAAAAGAAAATTAAAACAATTGAAGTTTTTAAACATACCTTGATCCTTAATTCTTGAACTCTTAAATCACCAAATTGATCTTGAATAAAAAAAAACTTTTTTTCTCTGCTCTTGGTTCGTTCGGTTTTTTAAAAAAATAGGGGTTATGGGTTTGTATTTATAGTGAAGGAAAAGAGATTTAGATAATTACCAAATTAGAATCCTACTTTTACTAAAATTAGTTTTCTTTTTTTTTCTCTTAAACCGGCCGAACAACCTTATTATTTTATTTTATTTATTTATTTATTTATTTTTATTTATTTATTATTTACACAAAAAACCTTTAATTTTGTTATTTTTATAAAACATTTATTTATTTAGACATCATTCTAAATAAAACTAGTTTTAAATACTTAAAAATAAATTCACTTCATACTTTATTTCTCCAATTTAATAATACTAAAATTCATTAACTAAATTTCTAAACCAAGTTTTCTATCCTCGTGAATTCCTATTATCTAAATACGTATACATATACATATAAATACGTACACACATAAAATTTTACTATCATTTTCATTGTCACTAAAATGTGAACAAAATGAAACAACCATAGTTCAATCACAGGGAGACGATCACGCTCCATGGATTTGTAACCAACTCACATAAGATCACATAAACACATAATTACTATAACACATAATGAAACTCAAATCAATACTAATGATTTGACTAACCTGCTCAAAGCACAGTTGTCACAGTATCCCCTCCTTAGGGAAATCTCGTCCCGAGATTTAACTAATAGGTTCAACATCATCATCAACAAACAATTGGGTATACTTAACTTTCATATGGTCCTCACGTTCCCACGTGAACTTAGGGCCACATTTTGAATCTTATTTAACTTTCACGATCAGAAACCCACTGCTTACAACTTCGCTTGCCCATACAAGGGTACAAATAGCAGCATACAACTCTAAGCCAAAATAACATCTAACAACATGAACATCGCTCGTCTTCGAGGAAAATCATCAAAAACCTTAAGTTGTGTAACAACGTCATTCGTAACCTAACCCCGCAACTCATCAAACAAGAACTGACTCGGAGCTAAGTTATGAGTTGTTACAAAGCTCAACGTTTTTAAAGAATCAGCTCGACTTCGAGTTTATTCAAAATATAACATTAACCAAACCACCTCAGAACATTCAAGGGTGCACTAAAGTCTACCAGTAACCCTATGTACCCAACTTTAATCAGTACTTCCAACAATAGCTTTCTCAACGAGTAAATGTGGATACTTAGTTTTTATGAAATCCTTATGATCTCGCTTCGAGTTCCAATGGACTTAACTATTGGAATCCTACTACGCTTCAAACTTTTAACCTCACGATCGATAATCTCAACAGGTTCTTCAACAAAATGAAGAGTTTTGTCTACCTTAATTTCTTCTAATGGCACATGCAAGTTAGCATCCGCCAAACACTTTTTCAAATTTGACACATGGAATGTGTCGTGCTCCTCACTCAAATCCTTAGGCAACTTTAACCTATAAGCTACAGGCCCAATGCTTTCAAGGATTTCAAATGGTCCTACATACCTTGGTGCCAACTTACCTTTCTTTCCAAAATGCACTACGTCTTTCCAAGACGACACCTCCAACATCACTTTATCACCAACTTCAACTCTAAATGTTTAAGCATATTGCCAGCATATCTCTTTTGGCAATCTCTAACCGCTTTGAGCTTTTCTTTAATCAACATCACCTTATTTGTTGTCTCTTGTACCAATTTCGATCCAATCAACCAAATTTCTCCAATTTCAGCCCAAAGAACATGTGACCTACACTTCCTTCTATACAACGCTTCAAATAGAGCACATCAAACACCCGAATGATAACTATTATTATAGAAAACTCAGTTAAGGGTAGATGAGTATCCCTATTTTCACCAAAAAAAAACAATCATGCACGCTCTCAACATATCCTTCAAAGTTTGAATGGTACGCTCACTTTGTCCGTTCGTTTGAGGATGATAAGTAGTACGCATGTTTTAGCCGTGTTCTCAATGCCTTCCGCAATGTCTACCAAAGCCGCGAAGTAAATCTTCCACCACGATCTGAGATGATCAACACATGCACCCCATGCCTTGTAACTATCACATTAGTGTAAAGTCTCGCCAAATTCTCCATTTTAAAATCTTCACGTACTACCATGTAATGGGCATACCTTAGTCAGTCTATCGACTATTATCCAATTCGTATCATACCCACTACTTGATCTTGGCAACCTTGTAGTAAAGTCCATAGTTATAATATTCTACTTCCGCTCGGGTATCTCTAGCTGTTACAATAAACCCAAAGGTCTTTGATGTTTTAGCATTCAACCTTTTAAACAAGAGTCAAACAATTGCTAACATAGGTAGCAATATCCTTCTCCATACATGGCCACCATACATATCTCTAAGGTCATAGTACGTCTTATCCGCTCCCGAATGTACCAAGTACCTTGATGCATGAGACTCGTCTATCATTAATGTCCTTACATCACCTATTAATGAAACCCATAATAAATACATACCTCCACCTTTCTTCCTTTCCATTAGTTGGTCTAGGCCACACATCATTTCTGCTGTCGCGTTCTCTACCTTGCCTCTTTGCATGAGTACTGTAACACCCCCATTTTGACAAATATAGCAGCGGAAGCTAATCTGGGGTATTACTTCATGGATACAACAATCATAATCATAGAAAACGACTTAAAAGAGACGTTGTTCAAAAGATACGTTATCATTCATTCAAAATCAGAGTTTTACTAAGGCATGTCCCAAAATCTAGTTACATACAATGTGAATGATAACAAGTTTTAGCCATCTTCAAGTCCATGCCACTCCGTGCCATAAGTTGCTCAATTACCTGAGATAAACATGCTAAAAAGTCAACACAATGGTTGAGTAAAATTCATAGGTTTGAAATGTAATAGTTGAATACAAGTCATCATAAGTAATTGTTATAAAAGCATAGTAATGCGTTATAGTGTGGTATTGGGTTACGTTGTTATACACCCGTTATTTGTTATAATTGTAACGAATACAATTATCATGGAAAAATGGTATTGCATGTATAATGTTATGGTATAATTGCATTATTGTCTCGTCTAAGCTCATGAATCACATAAAGAGATATTAAAGAGATATCGGGAGATATTACCCAAAGAGATATTAAAGAGATATTGGGAGATACTACCCAAAGAGGTATTTGAAGAGATATTAGGAGATACTACCAAAAGAGACATTAAAGAAATATTGGGAGATACTACCCAAATAGATATTAAAGAAATATTAGGAGATACTACTCAAACAGATATTGAAGAGATATTGGGAGATACTACCTAAATAGACATTAAATAGATATTGGGAGATACTACCCAAATAGATATTGAAGAGATATTGGGAGATACTACCCAAATAGATATTAAAGAGATATTGGGAGATACTACCCAAAGAGACATTTTCATGTACCTAGACAATAATATATCAAGATAGCATATAGTTTAGAAAACACTTGTATTAATGGTTTATAGTAGGTATCACGGGATTATAAAGTATGTGAGGTAATGAACTCATTAAGTCTTTGAAAAGTAATCACATTGTTATAAGATAAATGAGTATATAAAAGAGTTTGTAACAAGCATGTATCCCCCTCGCGGGTTTATAAAACATTCAAAAGATTGAGAAGTGAGGCCATGAACTCACCTGATAGGTAGATGTAATAAATATTCAGAAATGAAAGCTGACGACCTTATCACAATCTTAACGGGGAAGGTTGTTATAGCAAAATGATAGTAAACAGCCACGTCACGCAACCTGAGTAAATATGTTGAGTCTTAGGAAGCTTGTACTCTAGAACTTTAGT
>BQNB010067076.1:0-34327 GCA_026074375.1 Tanacetum coccineum | reverse complement strand
TAACAGAACTAACTATTACTACCAGACTTAACTGTTATACTACCAGTATTAAGTCTGTTACAATCTATTTTCCCAACAGCCAGTACATTGTTAGTACTGCTAGTATAGTTAGTGTTGTTAGTAGTAAGTTAGTGCTGCTAGCATATAATAGTTAGTGCTGCTAGCATATAATAGTTAGTGCTGTTAGGAGATATGCATGAGTTAAATTAGGAATAGATATGCATTATCATCTCACGCGTTTTGTAAAGCCCATTAGGGTTTTCCTTGGTGTATAAAAGGAACCCTATGCATAGTCAATAGATACAGATCTATAGAGATCAATTAGCAATCATAGCTTGTAACCTAGTACGATTCAAGTTATAATATAAAGTGTGAGTTTGATAGAAGATCTCTTGTGTTTACTTAATATTGTTCTTCTTAGCATTGTTGATTAGTTTCCGCATAATCAATAGTGTTCAATCAGTGTTTCATTATTGTTGCTTTGGATTTATCTAAAGTAACAAACCCTTTGCAAGCTAAAGGTTCAAGATCTATTCAGTAAGGGATCCAACACTAGGCATTCATAGAGAAAACCTTCCCTTAGCTACATTTCTTACCTACAAACACCCTACCTATGTAATAGAGAAACCCATTCTCTAAGCATAGAGGCTCTTATAAGCAGGCATCACTAAGAAAAAGGAAAAACTCTAGTTCCATTGAGCCTTGTTAAATTGTGCTACATTTCCAGCAAGCTGGCATCACAACAAATGTAATAGACACTCAAGGACACATCCTACTTAACTACATTTCCCTTCCCCTACTGTCCTTATCCAAAATTGTAGCTGCAACCTCACAATCAAGGACAAGAACCAGTAAAAAAAAGGCATTATTAAGCTGACATTCCACCATGTAGTTTCTCCAAGGCCTACCAAGCACTAAACAATACACACAATGCAGGAAACTATTTTTTGACCCTTATTAATTCTATGAGAATCCATTGACAGACATGAATTGCAGCCCAACCTCACAGCATCAGTGCCTTTAAAAAGACTCACAAGACTTTTCAGGATCAATGTACTAGCCATATGCATTCTTCATAATATTTTTATTTGTGTTATGTAATACTTGATGCAAAATATATGAATAGATTGATTTTAGAGTGTATTTTCATTGGCAAAAATTCATCAAATATTATATAAATACAAACAAAAATATTAAAGATTAAAGTTGCAAAAAAACACTTAAAAAATAAAAATAAAAACAATAAAAATGAAACGGAAATATCATTTTCTTAAAATCTTTTGGTTGTTCTTTTGCATTTTCAAACGAAATATTATAAGCTAAATGGAAACTCTTTATGGTCTCGTGTTATTGCTGCGGTTCATGGTTCAAGCTCTCATCCCATTTCTGCTGCTTACAATTCTCCTTGGGGTACTATTATCAAAGAAGTCAAAGCCCTCAACGATAAAGGTATTAATCTTGTATCTCATTGTAAAATTCGGGTGGGTAACGGTTTGCGTACCAGCTTTTGGAATGACCTTTGGATTGGAGATAATCAGCTTAAGCTTTCTTTTCCCCGTCTATTCGCTTTAGAAGTCAATAAAGATTGCTCAGTTGCAGATAAGCTCAATGCTCCTTTCACAGCTTCTTTTCGTCGCCAGACTCGGGGGGGTCCTGAAGCTCAGCAGCTTGAGCAGCTTACGAATCTTCTTGATTCGGTTTCTCTTTCGAACATGGAGGATAGGTGCTTTTGGGATTTAAATGGCGAAGGAGTTTTTCAAGTTAAGGATGTGAGATCGGTTCTAGACGAGACTTTCCTCCCCAAGGAGAATATTCCTACACGATGGGTTAAAAGCATCCCGATTAAGGTTAATGTCTTCGTTTGGAAGCTTGTTCAAGATCGTATCCCTACTCGTTTAAATCTGATGAGCAGGAATATCTTCGTCCCCTCCGTGGAATGTCCGGTGTGTAACAATGATTCCGAGTCGTCCTCTCATTTGTTTTTCGGTTGTCAGGTAGCTAAAGAGGTTTTGAAGCTCATTTGTCGTTGGTGGGATCTGGTTCTATACGATTTTGATAATTATGATGGTTGGCTCTTGTGGTTCAAGTCTATCCGGCTCGGCTCTAAGTTAAAAGGCGTGTTAGAAGGCGTGTTCTATGTTTATTGGTGGAGCATTTGGTCCTATAGGAATCAACTTCTTTTTGCGAGCTCCAAACCTCGTAAAAGTTTTATTTTTGATGACATTGTTTTTCGTTCTTTTAATTGGTATGTTGCTAGAGGAAAAAAAACTTTGAGTTGGGTTAGTTGGATTCAACACCCTCACCTCCTTTCTTTGTAATTCTAGCGTCTTGCTAGTTGTTTCTAATAAAGTTGCTGTTCAAAAAAAAAATTAAATCCCTCATATACCACCTTTTTCTCTAAATAAGTTAGTCAAAGTCAAACACCAATTTAAACGGCTTAGATTAAATTTTAGGTTGATCCGACGGCTAATATATAATGTAATGTCATCTTTTTTCTTTCTGCTCCGTCGGCAATAGAAAGGGCAATTCAAGTCGAAGCCTAAGAAAAAAAAAGTACTTTCTATATAAATAATGGACCATCTTACCTACTTGCATAAGCTGTGAATAACAGTAACACAGTATTTGAAGTCAGTATGAAGAAACTTCTATATCCATAGAATTTGATAAGCAGAAAACAAGCTAGTGGGAAAGGTTCATTAACGCAACAAACAAAAAAAATAGAGCATCACCATAACCAATGACACGTACAACACCCCAACACATGCATATTTTGCTCCATATTTTGTGCTACGTTAACGTGGTCTATCTTTTATTAAGTTTCTAACCGTTGATGCATGTTTCACTTATATATAGAGTAAACTTGTTATCTTGTGACATATGCAAATATGGCTTTGTTAATGTCTCTTATCTTTCTTTGCATTCTCTCCTCTAGCTTGCCATATTCTCAAGCTTCTGATAGTACTCCACATCTTGATGGTAATTAATCTTACTTAAAAGTTACATTTTAGCTAGCTTTTGTCGTGTGAGGTTAACACGTCCTTTCTGTTACTTTACAAAGGATTTCGCTAGCTTGTTGGCTTTGATCATACTACTATTTTAGTGGACCATATCGAACTTTCTGTTCATGCTTGTGTATCAGCTCTTTTAATCGTTTGTGCTTTAACAGGATTTCTTGCAAACGGGAACTTCGAACAAGCACCAGATCCGTCAAACCTCCAGAAAACAGTGATCATTGGAAAATATTCTTTGCCAAAATGGGAAATATCCGGATTGGTGGAGTACGTTTCAGGTGGACCACAACCTGGTGGGTTCTACTTCGCGATCCCTCGTGGGGCCCATGCAGCAAGGCTTGGCAATGAAGCCTCCATAGCACAAGTACTCAATGTGAAGGTTGGCTCAATCTACTCACTTACATTTTCCGCAACAAGGACTTGTGCTCAAGATGAAGTGCTAAGAGTCTCGGCTTCTGGCCATTCTGGTGACCTACCGATACAAACTTTGTATAGCACTGATGGAGGAGACACTTATGCTTTTGCATTCAAAGCTACTTATCCCAGAGTGAAGGTCGTTTTCCACAATCCTGGTGTTCAAGAGGACCCTTCTTGTGGACCTCT
This sequence comes from Tanacetum coccineum, assembly GCA_026074375.1. Lineage (NCBI taxonomy): Eukaryota > Viridiplantae > Streptophyta > Magnoliopsida > Asterales > Asteraceae > Tanacetum > Tanacetum coccineum. Next base: position 30,713 of record BQNB010067076.1, on the reverse strand, counting down.
AATTGATGCCGTAGCAATCAAAGAAATGGTTCCTCTAAGATACACTAAAGGTAAAAACTCTGTCTCTAGTTATTTGTTCGTTTCACTTTTCAAATTTAAGAACACAACACATTTTTGTGATATGAAAAAAAATTGATATCCAAAACCAAGGTTAAAATTGTTATATCAAAAACTAAGTTCGAAGTTAAGGTTTGACCTGTTGAAATCGTGTGCTTTCGATGAAGATATGGTTATAAATGCAATGTAGTATTGTTTGTTACCCTGTCTGATTTACGTTTACAAATGCAGCAAATTTGGTGAAAAATGGTGGCTTTGAGATTGGACCTCATGTGTTCAAGAACTACTCGACAGGAGTCCTCCTCCTTCCCAAATTAAATGATGTAATTTCACCACTCCCCGGGTGGATCATCGAGTCACTAAAACCAGCAAAATACATAGACTCGAGACACTTTCAAGTGCCAGGGGGCGTAGCTGCCATAGAGTTGGTTGGTGGAAGAGAAACTGCTATTGCGCAAATCATTCGCACAGTCCCTGAGAAAGTGTACCAACTCTCATTCACTATTGGAGACGCGAAGAACGGCTGCCATGGATCAATGATGGTAGAGGCTTTCGCAGCAAAAGAAACTTTAAAAGTAAAATACGAATCTACAGGAAAAGGACACTTTAAAATCGCAAGCTTCAAGTTTAAAGCAGTTTCGGATAGAACAAGACTCACATTCTATAGTGCTTTTTACCATACAAAGCTTAATGACTATGGTAACTTTTGTGGCCCTGTGTTGGATGATGTTAAGGTTTTTCCTGTTTCTCACTGAACATGGTAAATACTTGAGCGGTAAGAGGAGGATTCAAAGGAAACTTCCTATCGAGTTTGATTAGAGTTGATCAAGTAGGGACGTAAACCATAGAAGAGAGATAATTGTTTTATATTTGATGCTTTAGCAAAATATGGTTGTTTCTTAAATGTTAGATTCGATTATATTGATACATGGGGCTGTTTGTGTGAATAATTCTTAATGGTCGAAGATCTGCCTCCCTGTTAATTTCATGTGTTTTCCATAGTAAGATGATTGAGACAGATTATAAATTCAATATAGAACATTTTTTGGCTGTTTCACAACAACAATATACCCAATCCCGCCAAAGCGGGGTATGGGGAGCAGGGGAGGTAGAAAGTAGCGGTTGCATACAGACGGTTTTAACTGTCGTTCATGTACCTGTTTATCTTTAACTCCTGCAAAATATTCAAACAACCACCAAAACTATATATTTAACAGTTTACCTTCATTACACTCTGGTCGTGTACCTATTTATCTTCTATCTTTCGATATTTACCCCTAACATCCATCCATCCAGCCAGCCAGCAACTCATGGTTCCCCTGGAGTAACACTTGATCAAGTAGGTTATACATACTCTTAAGTCTTCCCTTAATCAAACTTAAACTCATAGTGACTCAAAAACAACACTACATAGGCCAGCTTGGTTTATGGTTTCATTGTGAACTGGTTTTTCAGGTAAACCATTAAAGGGAAATGAAATCGTTCCCTGCACTCACAGCATCTTAAGTTCTTGTCGATGTCATTGTGATTTTGCTAGACCTCAAAATAACAAGAATTTTGTATAAGTGCTTGGCTGCTTGCTCAATTTGTATGTTTTTAAATAGATTATCCTTGGTACTGACATGATTTTTCAAAATAAATAAGGTATAGGACACAAGTTTAAGCCAACTTTCTCCGTATTAATGGTCAAACTATACACCAGTTAAATCCATTTATTGTTTACATTGAAACTTGATCTCTTAAGTCTCAACGACCCAGCCTCATGCGGCACCACTACAAACCCCGTTTGTAGTGGTTATAGGGTCGAATAAATATTTTCCACAGTTAAATCAATGGTTTCAAGTTCATGTGATGTCACAACGATGTTTTTAAATAATATTTCGAGTTTAATTTCGATAACTGGGTACAAGTATATCATTTTTAGAGAAAAATAACAAAAAAATGTTTTTCCTTTTTTGAAAATTTTTTAAAAGAAATAAAGTGCATTTAATAGCTCTATTGCACGAATAACTAATATTTTACATCGTTGAAGTTTTTTAAATTATCCGTCTCATTTGGTTTATTATCATCTAAATTTATAAATTTTATACTGATATACAATATTTTGTATATACATTTCAACCTATCATGTAACTATGTAATTTATTTATTATATAATAAACACATACTAAGAGCAAAAGGTGTAGTGAAGAGGTTTTGCCTCTTCATTTGGGCCCACTGCTGCCACCTCAGCGTCACCTCATTTTAACACAACACAAAAAAACACCCCTTCACTCATGACATTTCTTCTCCTCTTCATTTGGGCCCCACCCACTCACAATTTTATTTTCTTTTCCATTTTTCACACAAATTAAAATTCATTTCATAAAATAAAAATTACAAATACGGAAAATAAAAATACAATACGAAAATAAAAAAAAAACAATACGAAAATAAAAAAACAATACGAAAATAAAAATAAACTACGGAAATAAAAATACAATACGAAAATTAAAATACAATGCGAAAATTATAACTGATATTTCGCCATTATTTGTGCTTGTTTGTTTTTTATTATTGTCTTCTTTGGTTCAGGCAAAGAGTCGGCATCAATCGTGAGAAACTGCAACTCGTTTAGCTCCGTTGCCGACTGTTCTTTAATTTTCTTTGCCTCGTACGCCGATTTACCGGCTTGGATCTTCTGGCGTAATTCCTCGTTTAAAACGTCCTTCATAGACCCCGAACCACTACCCGCGCTGCTCTCAGTTGTTTCTGATTTTGTCTTCTTGGCGGGTCTCGTTTTACCCGGTGGTCGAGGCCGAGCATCTGGACCGAATATTTCCGTGTGATCCTCCGAGTCAAAGTGATCCGCTGCGTCCCATTTTGGGTGTTTTTTGAGCACCCTCCACCCGTGTTCGTAAGCAAATTTTTTCCCCTTATTACAAGCCGAATATTCGGCCTTCGCAGCTTCCAAAACATCACCGTCATTTTCACCGCTTTTACGAGTTATTCCTTTGTAAATAGCGTGAAACTTTTGACAATCGGGGTGCATCCGATTCCATTTCCCCGTTATCATATTCTTGGTACGATAAACGCCATTGGTACTTTTGTTGAAATCGTCATGAATCTGCCCCCAAAAGCATTCTTCGTTTCGGTCATTCCCGATATCATTGTTCTCGGAAACTTCGACCCAAACCTCGCACAATAACTTCTCCTCGTCACGTGTCCAACGCACGGAAGTTTGAGTCGGAGCTGTCGTCGTCATCACAACATCTTCTTCGTCTTCGATGTTGTCGTCGTCCGCGGACAAATCAACCGCGGGGATGGATGATTTTTTTGCCATTCGTTTTCCTTTTCGACGGGTTTCTTTTGGTGGTGGTTGTGGTTGTGGTACCTTGAATTGTGTTTCGGGGACATTTTGGGTTTGGAAATTTTGAAATTGTGTGTTGAGTTGCCCTTGTTGAAACGCTTGTTGTTGATGAAAGTAGATTTGTTCGGGTGTCATTTGGGGAAAGTATTGTGAAGCATAAGGGAATTGGCCGGATGGGAATTGGGAGGAGCTTCCGATAGAGTTTTGTGAAGATGGCGTCGACGGGTTCGAGGATGACGATTGATTCGGGTTACTTGTGTTAAGGAGCTGCGAGAAGTTGAGATTAGGAAACCCGTCATTTGGGATTCGAGACATTTTTTTTATTGTAGGTAGAAAGAATTGTAGATTGAATGTATTTGTGTGTGTTTAAAATGATAAAAGTGTTGGATATATATAGATTTTAAAAATTAATTTTAATAAAAAAAAGTTTTTTTTAATATATCTGTTGCCAACGAATAGTTTGGATGGGGACCCCACTTTTTCCAATGGAACTATTGATTCGTTTTGTGACGAAGAGCTCGGCGAAGAGGGGGGGCCGGTGTGACGGCGAAGCCCGGCGAGCTACAGCGAGGTGCCACCTCAGCCACGGCGAGGGGCTCTCGCCGTTACACCGTTTGCTCTTATATGCAAGTCAATTTATACTTGCGAAGTTTAATGAAATGTAAAAATTTTGTGCAATAAAGTGTAAATGTGATGTTGGCGATGATGAGGTAATGTATTATACTTAAAGGTTATAAATAGTGTGAGGCGTGGCGTGGCGGCATGTCCACGCCTCAAGCCTTAGGAGCCTTGCGAAGCCATGGCGTATTTTAATTCGTGACTATAGCGGCAAAAATAATATTTATAAATTTATATAATACATATCGAGTTTACAAAAGGTGCTATGCATAAAAGTAATACGAACTTGTAGTCTTCGTGATCATATAGTCACTACTACTTAAAATTGAGTTAAAAATTACTAAGCCAAAAAAAATAGCCCAAATACAAAATAACCCAATTTTTTTTCTAAAAACTTCTAAAAATGGCACCACACCTTGCAATTTAGCGTGCCTTTGCGCGCCTTTTGACGCCTTGACTCACGTTACGCTTAACGCCAACGCCAAGGTCCATATCGTAACGGCGAGGCTACGCCTCACGCCTTGGAGACGCCTTTGCGACGCCAAGGCGCACCTTTTAGAACACTGATTATACTCGAATAAGTTCAATGCATTAAGGATGCTCTAAGATAGTTACATTGTACTCTTTTCGTCCAAAAATTATTGTCCATCGACAAAAACACACAATTTAAGAAAAATACATTTATTACTGTTTTTTCTCTCTTACTTTTTAACAGAATGACAGTTTTACCATTAGCTAATTAATTAAAGTTTTTTTAGATTTTGTAATAATAATTTCGTACAAAGGTAATATAGTAAACTTGATCAAATTTTTCTATTTATTTTTAAATTATGACATCTTAGAAAAGAAATGTGAATAATAAAAATGAGACGGAGAAAGTAAATAATATTGACATTTATATAAAAAATATCAAATAAAAACTCAAAAACTACAACTCAAAGTTTTTTTTTTTCACAAACTCTTTCAACGGTTTTCGAAGAAAAAATGCCTTTATTAGACCATAAATTGCATTTCTAAAAAATATGCCGTCAATTTATTTCGAGATGGACAAAGTAATAAATACTACCTCCGCCTCACATTAAGTGTCCAATTTAATTTTTTCAAGTTTTTTTTTCTTCATCTTTGACCTTAATTATTTTTTTTTATGTTATATGATACTTGATGCAAAATATATGAATTGATAGAGTTTTGAATGTATTTTTCATTGATATAATTTTCATTAAGTATTATATAACACAAACACAAATATTTACAGTCAAAATTGATAAAAAAAGACCTTAAAAATTCTATTGTGAACACTTAATATGAGACGGAGAGAGCAGTTGAATTCCGTGAGTTCTCGGTCAACTTGTTCAATGGCCGCCATATCTTAACATGGAATCTAGGACCCACCAATTTTGATGCAGGCCAACATGTTCTAAGAGCATCTTCTAAGAACACTGGGTACAAGGATGTCATGACTCAAGTCATAGCACTAAAAAGTGATGCCACGTAAGTAAAAAAGCTATGACAAGAAAAATGGTATGGCATTATATTTTGTGGCTCCCTTGTTGGCACCAGAAAATATGGTATCATGGGTCCACACATACAACAAAAATACAAAATTATAGCATGAGAAGCTATGACACGACATCCGGTATGGTTGGCACCACAAAAAATGACGCCATAGCTCCATCGCGCTGGCTGTTAATTACCAACCAAGGCATGATGGCACGAAGCCTGGTGTGGTTGGCACAAGAAAAAAGTGAGCTGGTCGCTTGCTCTTAGCACTTCCAAGCTTTGATCCAAAAGAGTAAAACAAAATTTAAAAACTTTATTATGACATAGGAAATAAACAAGCATTATTGTCCGCGCGTTGCTGTGGGGCGTTATTTTTTTTAAAAAAATTTCATTAATTTTTTTGTTTTGGATTAGCTTATGGCGGTTTTTGACTGTATAAGAGCTGGTCCTTTCGCGCGTTGCGGCGGGGCTTGTTTTTGTGCGATTTGATTTTTTTTGAATGAATCGGCGGATATTCGTTGTATATTGGATAAATAAAGTTTATTATATAAAAAAGTCGTAAATAGTTAAAAGTTGAGGGGACGGGTTGTAATTTATTTTTTTCTATTTATATTAAACTTCCACATTTTTTATAAAATCGTGCGTATGTCAGAAGCATTGGAATATTAAGCTCGTTTTGTTCGCAATTCGAAGATCTTTTCGCGGGTATTTTTTTATCTGAATGAATCGGTAGATATGCGTTATGTATTTGATAAATAAACTTTATTATATAAAAAAGTCGTAAATAGTTAAAAGTTCAGGGGCCATTGCGTAAATTTTCTTTTTTTTATAATTTGGGCCGGCAAGATTTTTTTAATGTGGGCCGGGTGTGGGTTGATTTTTTTGCAATTGAAATACGACGTCGTATTCATTCAATTTTAGTATATATAAATAATATATATAATAATAATAATTATTATTACATGTTGTCCAAGTTTGTGTTATGTTTTGTTGTGAAACAATATAATATAAACAATGAAACGAAAAAGTTAAAGAGATAGCTAGAAAAAATTACTCATTCAGTCATTCTCTCTTTCGTATCCCTTTCTTCTCTATCTCATCTTTTATTTTTCCCTCTTGTCTTTATCAAGCTCACACTCCATTCAAATATTATAAAAATAAACCATCAAATTTGGTAAACAAACACACTCACATACGAAGTTTCAATCATCTTTCTTCTCTTTGCCAGAAAGTAAAAAAAAAAGAAAGAAACGTAATATGTTGCTATAAATATCATGGTGAGTTTCATAGAAAAAAAAACATAACTAGATTGAGAAAAAAGTGGCAAGACTTGAAATTATAATGGAAGATAATGAAGTGGTGATAATTGGAGCTGGGATTTGCGGTTTAGCCACACACATGCACTTCACCGAAAAAGGATCAAAAGCGTCGTATTCGAGAGATCAGAAAGTCTGAGAACGCACCGGAGCAGCCTTGGAATTCGCAAAACTGATGGCGTGCTTCCTTGATCACTTGGTTGGTCCGCGGACATTCTGTCGTCCCTACAGCTGTTCCAGGTAAAAGGTACTCGTGTGTTCCACGTTAAAATCGTAAACATATATATATCGTGTCTGATGACATTATATCGTTGACAAGTTTATATTCTTGGCCGTTTATAGGGATCGATTCTTGATGCTAGATGGTGGGAAACAAAAAGACATGCCTATGTAAGTATTTCATGTTTAGCAATACTTTACTCCAATCTGATTTGAAGTATTTAACATTCTTTCATCAATTAAAAATATCAAAGTTAAAGCTTTGTTCAATGCGGGTTTTGACGAGTTTTTGGAATATGTTAATGATTGCATATTCCAACTGTATAACCTTATGGAGTATGGACGCGTAATGTGTTCCAACATGTTTGTTCATTATTTTCCTATTCATATAACCTTACGGACAAAATGTACTTTGTGCTTGTCTATCGATGATGGTCTGACGGACGTGTAGGGATGGAGAAACTCGATGCTTGAGAAGAAAGGATCTTATAGACACTCTTTTTGATGCACTTCCTCTGGCCACTGTCAAGTTTGGCTGCCAACTTGAATCTATAAAAATAGATCCAAATACTACCAAACCAGTTCTTCGCTTCATTGATGGAACCTCTATCATCGCCAAGGTATTAACTAAATTGAGTACAAGAACAACTGATTTACCTGTTTTAAGGGCATCTATGAACAATTCTGGTTTGCTATTTTGAGGTGTTTGGAATCGCTTTTTGAAATAGTCAATTATGAACAATTCCAGACTCCATATTCAAAGAAAAATGTTTTCTTTTTCTAATTATTGCACAAACCCTTTTTGTCAACATGACACTTAATACAATCTCAAAAACAATATATCAAACAACAGATTTACGACACAAAGCTTATATTCAAGTATTCAACCAACCACCCCTTTATTACTAGGGACGGAACCAGAACTAAATATGACCAGGTGCACAAATTTTTTGAACCATAACACTAGAAAAACTATTCAATGGACCGGGTGCATTTCGATATGTGTATCCAGCTATTTTTGGCGGGTTTGTTAAAAGAAACATGTAATTAATGAAATCCGTATTTCACGTGATTCTCTAACTCTTGGGCCATATAGCATTGTTTTAATCGATTTCGATAGATAATACTACTTCTTGATGCTTATAGGTTGTAATTGGTTGTGACGGTGGCAAGTCAATAGTTGCCGACTTCCTAAACCTAAAGCCTCCAAAGACGTTCCCTTTATGCGGAGTTAGAGGTTTAACAAACTACCCAAATGGTCATTTTTTCGACTATGAGTTTGCTCGTTTCAAGAAAGGCAACAATCTTGTGGGAAGAATTCCAATAAATGATAATTTGGTCTATTGGTTTTGTGCTCAACCCTTTGCTCCTAAAGGTTTTTACAATCATTTATAACTAAAATGACTAATGGCTTTATTTGCAGCCGTTCTTCATCTACATAGCTAACTAATTCCGCTTTTAATTCTGATGAACAGATGCAAGAATTTGGGAAGATCCTGAGGTAATTCGACAATCATGTCTAGATTTGCTAGGTGCTTATCCTTCAGAAATCAAAGAAATGATTGAAAAGGCAGACGTGGAATCATTATCTATTTCACGCGTAAGATATCGTACGCCATGGGACTTGCTAACTGGGACATTTTGTAAGGGAACAATCATAGTTGCTGGTGATGCTATGCATGTCATGGGTCCATTTTTGGGGCAAGGTGGTTCGGCAGGGTTAGAAGATGCAGTCGTATTGGCTAGAAACATGGCTCAATTGGGTTTCAACCGAGTTGAAACTGGGAGAAAGATAACAATCCAAGGCGTTGAGGAAGCGTTTAATCGGTTTGTTAAAGAACGGAGGATGAGGGTGGTTCGATTATCATTGCAAACTTACCTCACTGGTATGCTTTTGGGAGCATCTTCGTGGCTGAAGAAGGTTATATGTATAGTGGTGTTGTCTGTTCTTTTCAGCAACAGTAGTGGTCATATTGATTATGATTGTGGTGATCTTTGATGCATTGGCAGAGAAGAGGAACTATATAATTGTGTCAAAATCGATTCAAGAGGAATTGTAAACCACGTGTTATTGTGGAAATCTCCATAAAGTTCATAGCTGGTATCTTCACATCGATTTTAAGTCTTATGTTATCAATATCAAAAACACTATCACACCTCAATAATCACACAACCAACCTCTCATTTGTGATTTCTTATTATCAAAGTATTACAAGAAGATTAATCCGCAAAACGGATGCTAACTAGTACAAATACAAAAGAAACAGTAGATGATCTCTTTTAGGAAGACACCACCTCTCACTACAAATTCACTCAAACACTCAGACTCACACTCACAGATCTTGATCAAAGATTGATCAAGATGAATAACAAGACAAAATCAAATATCAAGATAGATATCAATCAAGAGAGAAAATAATAGACTACACAAAATATCAGAGAGAATAAGATCAGATATCAAGGGTGAATGAAACCCTAGCCGGTAGTTGAGTATACATAGTCATATGTTCCAGTATTGACCTTGCACTTTGAGGACTTGTCATATTGAGCTTGATACTTTCCCTTCACACAACAACTTTGATTCTTTAACAACTTTAGTCTCTCACTTTTAGTTTGACCATCACTAGACTTTAACTCTTGAACATCCTCCCTCAAACTGAAAGTGTGACTCTTGTTACCAGCAACACTTGCCTTCTTTCCTACAAACACATCAAGCATACCAAGCATACTACAAAATAATTCATGTTGAACAACCCCAAGACATTTAGTAAAAACATCTGCTATTTGTAAATCAGTATGGATTTTTGTAGTCTTAATAACACCAACATAAACTTTCTCTTTTACTAATTGAACATCAATTTCAAAATGTTTTGACTTCTCATGAAATACAGAATTAGCTTCTAACTGAATAGCAGAACTATTCACACAATAGGTCAACTGGATATAAATTTGTCACACCAAGACTGTGCAACAAATTTCCAAGCTAAATAACCTCACAAGTTACAGAAGCATGCTTCTGTATTCAGCCTCAATAGAACTCTTAGACAAAGTGGCTTGTTTTTTACTTTTCTAAGACACCAAATATTTACTTAAGAAAACACTGTTGGGTTTTGACAACTATAAACCATTTAAATATCACGAGTACGCAGTGGAAAAATCAAACACGTGTAGAACTTATAATTAACAAAGGATTGAAGATGTGTACCTTTTAGCAATTAACAAAACCACCGTCTTCAATATACGCGTATGTATAACACCACGCGAAACCACTAAGGATCAAAACAATAATCCCTCTAAATTTACACACACAATACGTTCTTAGCAAACAACGTGTATGCTAGTACCAGTAGCGTTTTAACCAAACTATAACCTTCGTCTTTGATTCAATCAACACACGAGCAAAACCTCTACGTATGTGGTATAAAACCACAAAACCGAAACCCTAAAGGGTTGTATGTACGATCGCACGACAGGATGAGGAAAACCGAATCCCTCAAAGGGTTTTGAGGTTCAGCCAATCAAGAGAGAGAGAGAGTAAGGGAGAATGTTAGGGTTTTTAGGTTTCAAGTTATGAGCTGATGAAAGCCCCTAAACCCCTATTTATACACCCCTTGACTTGGCAAGCAAGCAAGCTCTCCCACCTTCATAAGGAGTGGAGGTTTGGTAGACTATAAAGAAAGAGAGGGAAACCGAAACTTTCCTTTTTCTCGCTTTTGCATATTAGTCCTTTAACTATTAACGACTAATATTTATTCTCGTTAAACTTTTAACGATTGTTTGTTAAACCACTAATTAATATATTACTTTAATATATTAAAACGCTGTTCTATATATTTACGTGTGTGTCCCCTTAGGCTCGAATAAATTCCGGACATATATATTTTATATTTGTTCATATTCCAACAGCTCCCACTTGAACATGTATAAATTATACAATAACATTGGTAAGCGTCTAGCAACACGCCAATACTCCCAGAAACATCCGAGTGTGGTTTCATAATGACACGGACAAATGACTTATGAATTTACAACCCTTTACATCCCTTTGTTTCGGGGACCGTCGTTAAGGAATGGATATTATGGATCAATGTCATACTATTATTTAACGATTCTGTTTCTCGTATATGTAATCTATCAAGATAACCGAAAAAATCAATGAGGACATATTCTACATGAGTTTATCCGGGTACGGGCCATACATACATCTGATTAATTCTACGAGGGGCCTGTGGCATCATTCTTCGACTCTTTGAAGGAAAAATTCTCTATTGACTACAAGTGCTAGTATCAGTTTCAAAATCACTTCTGAATAGGCCGTATTAGTTATTCCATTTTTCAGGATAACATCGACTAGATCAAGAAGGATTATCCACCTATGCCAAGACCTATGCATCTCAAGTCTAAAGATTTTGTAATAAAAATAATTACAAGGTTTATTGATGACGAGCATAGAAGTAATATCTTGTGTTGGGGGAATCTCCAATATTCATCTTATGAATATCCATGTGAGTTAGGTGGACACCATCTTAAATCTACAATATTCACCAATCATCAGCATTCGTCTTATTTAACAATATCCCATATTGTTAATCGACAACGGATTAATTTAGAATAATAACTCTTATTATCACGGATTTAAACATGCAATTATATGACACAATTTAAGATAAAAATAACAAATACACGTATCATTATCATAAAAATAAAATTGTTCAAATATCCCTTAACCAAATACTAAACACAGATATACATGAAACTACTAGCTAAGATAGTCCCATGCTAACCTTAGCAGTTGAGTAAGATTTCCTTTCGGTAAAGCCTTCGTAAAAGGATATGCTAGATTGTCATCTGTGTGAACTTTAAGAAGGTTACTTCTATGGTAGTGTCTGGCGCCCATCTGAACCCTCGGTTCATTGACGAAATGAAGTGCGGCTGAATTATCGCAAAACATCCTAATAGGCTCGTTTATTGTTGGTACTATACCAAGCCTTGAAATAAACTTCCTAATCCAAACAGCTTCCATCTATGCTTCTTAAGCAGTTATGTAATTCAGCTTATGTAGCAGGCATTTCAGGAGTATTGCACATGGAGCTCTTCCACTCTATCACGCTTCCGTTCAAAACGAAAACGTTTCCTGTCTGAGATTTCATATCATCTATATCGTTCTCAAATCCAGCATCGCAATAGCAATCAAATCGAAGTTCAGCTTCCGGATTTCCACCATAAACCAAGAACATATCTTTAGTATTTCTTAAATACTTAAAAATATTTTTCACAGCAGTCCAGTGAAGTTCACCAGGATTCTGTTGAAACCGGCTTGTTATATTTTGTGCGAACGCAACATCAGGTCTAGTGCATCATACATCATACATAATGGAACCCACAACCAAAGCATAAGGTACATTTTGCATGCGCTTCACCTCCTCAGGCGTTGAAGCACCTTGTGTTTTGTTCAAGTCAAGTCTTTCTTGCATGGGGATATGACCACGTTTGGAATTATCCATTTTATATCTCTTTAAGATCTTATCCATATAAGCATTTTGACCAAGTCCAATCAATCGCTTTGACCTATCTCTGTAGATTTTGATTCCAAGAATAAATGCTGCTTCCCCTAAATCCTTTATAGCAAAACACTTTCCAAGATAATCTTTTACACTTTGTAAACTTGGAATGTGATTTCCTATGATGATTATACCATCAACATACAAGATGAGGAATGTAACATTACTCCCACTAGCCTTTTGATATACACATGGCTCATCAAGATTTTGATCAAAACCAAATCTTTTGATTTCCTCATCAAATCTTTTATTCCAGCTTCTTGATGCTTGCTTAAGACCATAAATGGATCTTAGAAGCTTGCATACCTTTCTGGGATGATTTGGATAAACAAAACCTTCAGTTTGTACCATATAAATGTCTTCATCAAGATAACCATTTAAGAAGGCCTTTTTAACATCCATTTGCCATATCTCATAATCATAAAACGCAGCTATAGATATGAGAATCCTAATAGCTCTAATGTCAGCGACGGGTGAGAACGTTTCTTCATAATCAACCCCGTAGAATTGAGTATAACCCTTTCCTACAAGACGAGCTTTATAGGTGTGTACAATACCATCCATGTCAGTCTTTCTCTTAAAAATTCACTTACTCCCAACAGTCTTACAATTAGGAGGAAGATCGACCAAGACCCATACCATATTGTCTATCATAGATTGTATAGCATCGATCCACTTATTAGATTCTGAATCTAACATTGCAGCTTTATAGCTAGTGGGTTAATTAAGATCCCCTAGACTATGCTCCTTCGCCTCTACATTTAGACATAAACAATTTGGAGCTCGATGTGTCCTTTCAGACCTACAAACCAGAATCACTTCCTCTTAAGGTGGTTCAAAACCTTCAACCTCTATAGGAATTTCGATAGTGATTTCAGAAGGTGATGTATCTTCATTTTGAATTTCTTCAAGATCTATGGCCCTCCTACTGACTTCTTGAGTTATGAGATTTTTCTCAAAGAACTCAGCATACCTCGCAACAACTATTTTGTTTTCAAGTGGAAAATAAAAATAGTAACCCATCGTTTCCTTTGGGTATCCTATAAAGATACACTTAACAGATCTTTGTTAGAGTTTGTCAGGCGTATCCCGCTTCACAAGCGCTTCACATCCTAGACCTTTAAGTAAGACAGATTAGGAACTTTTCCATACCATAATTCATATGGAGTCTTATCAACCTTATTGGTTGGAACAATATTGAGAATGCGTGTTGCAGACTTTAGAGCATAATCCTAAAAGGATAACGGCAAAGTTGTGAGATTCATCATAGATCGAACCATGTCTAACAAAGTACGATTTCTCCTTTCAAACACGCCATTGTGTTGTAGTGTTTATGGAGGAGTAAGCTGTTGGACAATTCCACAAGCTTTAAGATAATCTTTAAACTCTTGGCTTATGTATTCGCCACCTCGATCTGATCGAAGAGCCTTGATTGTCTTTCCGAGTTTATTTTCCACTTCAATTTTAAACACCTTGAATGTTTCAAAGACTTCATGTTTATGTTTAAGAAGATAAACATAACCATAACGACTATAATCATCCGTGAATGTAATGAAGTAGCTAGCACCTTGTCTTGACACATGTCTAAGTGGACCGCCGCGACTTTCATTATTATTATTCCAAGAGATCAGTCGCCCTTTTTCGGGACGATGAGAACCTGCGCATTGAGTCTGTCCCTCTCCTCGACCACGATTCTTACCCGATAAACAAGATACGCATTGATCAAATGATTCATCATCTGTTAATTTTAAAAGCCCTTCTTGTTGCAACTTTTCAATGCGTTTCTTACTTATATGAGCAAGACGGCAGTGCCATAGATAAGTAGAGTCCAAATTATGTTTGGCTCTTTTAGTGCTAACATTATAAATAGAATTAACATTTGGTACAAGATCATGCATATCAATTTCATAAATACCATTACTGGGAATAACATTAAAATAAACAACATTGTTCATAGAAACTGAAATTCCATAATTCGTAAAACGCTGGACAAATCCATTTTCTACCAAACAGTGAACTAAAACAACACCTCTAGTTATAGAAGGTGCATAATGACAATTGTCTAAACAAATCACAAGGCCATTAGGTAAAACTAAGTCAAAACTTCTAATAGCTTCTACTTGTTTCAGCTTTCTTACTCCTCCAAGACCATGTTTTGTGTTACAAATATGAGTACCACAACTAGTGTCATACACCCAGGATTTAGTAGGAAAAGAAAATAATTCTATTATAAAGACATCTGAAGAACTGGCAGTTTCAACTTGCTTCTTCTTCTTAATCAACTCAGCAAGGTAAGCAAGACAATTCCTCAATGACCCACCTCTTTTTAGTGGTGGCAGCCGTCATTCTTTGCTGGGTGCTCTTTAGCAGAAAGTTTAGGGTTTTTAGGCTTAGGGATATAACTTTTATCCTTTCCCTTGCCTTTCCCTTAAGCGATTTTTATTGGCTTTCTGGATTCTACCACCTTGAATCGCCATTACTTATGGTGTAGCAGCCTTTTTAGGTAAACCTTTCTTATACTCAATAAGCAGAGCATGTAGTTCGCCAATTATCTTCCCCATGTTATGCTTATTGTAGTGAGGCCATTCAAGATTAAACCAACACTAAGCTCTCGTGGGAGCACATAACCAAGACGTTCCAGTTCTACATAATTCTTCATCTAATGACATATGGGCCAACTCGTTTTCCCTCATCCTGTTTGCACGCATGGAAAGTTTGGATCAGGTCAAACCACTCCACTCCAGCTTGTTTCTTAAACATGGATTTAAGCTCCTGAAGCATTTCATAACGTGAGGAATTTTCAAATCATCTTTAAAGTTCAGGAGTTATACTTCCGAGCATAAGACAAGTCACCCAATTATGAATCATATACCGCATTCCACTGCGCAAGTACTCGGAATCGGTAAGTGAAGCAGGGGAAATAGGCTATTCAATGACAAACAATTTCCTTTCAACTCTCAAGACCATCTTAAGTTGACGAAACCAGTCATAGAAATTGTTTCCAGAAATTTCAAACATCGATCTGAAAGCCGAATGGTTTATGTTTTAGACGCGTAGTGCCATTTATAAAACATAGTAAAGTTCAAGAATTAGTATTTTCGATAATACTCCTTAAAGAAAATTAACTACCCATGTTTAATCAAATAAACAATTAATTTTCTACATGCTAGGATCCTACTTGACATACCCCCACTACATCAGTTGATCTGCTAGTGATGGTGTATTCAAAAGGCAATCAACGATTGATAATTCACAACTATTGCAATTCCTAAACCACATGAGACTTACTTTATTACAATAATATCTAGTAAGCATGTTTCATCCCATCTATGCAGCGTGTTAACAGGTCTAACCACAACAACGCTAAGTCGTCCAATCAAAAACAGTAATTATGTAACACTCACCGTCTCACGGAAAAGCATATAATTACCCTTGGGATTACGATCTACATACGTCTCACGCATAGTAAAAAGCATCTACAAGTGTTTTTACAAATTGGATGGCAACAACTTATTTAAAAAAGGGTATATTATTTGTCGTGACAAATATGTACGAAGAAGCATGCATACATCTTCGTATCATAGATTTTAACAAAAACTTTACTCAATTAAGTTATTTATTACTGTATCACATATTTTCTATACATCTAATATATAAATAGTGTTATCTTTTTAAAATTAACGATTCAACTTGTTTCTAAATATAAAGAATTATGTTTTATCGCGGGAAAAGATTAAAGAATGGTAAAAAACGTGTACAAAGAGGCATGCAAAACAAACTTTGCAGCACTAAATTTTAAAAAACTTTAATAATGACACTGTAGTGACATGCCATGGTTCACGGTAACTCTAATCGAACACACAAAGAAGCGGAGAATTAGGTCAGCGTGAAGCGTATTAAAAACCTGAAATCTTTAGGAAAATCCTCCTTAAACTTCTCTTATAGTTTGTTCTAGTGGATGAGCCGTACTTCCCATGAGTCCATAGCGTCCAGTTTTAACCACTCAAAATAAAACTTTAATTTGAAAAACACATTATAAACTATAAATAGTCCATAATAAATCTGATTTCATAATAATTAGTCATGTTTATATTTATTTTCGAAAACCCTTTTATTTTCTCACAAGTCCAATACTTAAAATAAAAATAATATAAACATAAAACTAATTCACATAACAATTATTCAAATAACAACACTTAACAATTAAGCCATGCAAATATTCATAATGATCCTAATTATCTAATAATAAAAACATGTATGTATCCATATAAGGCTCCTTCTTCCTATAAACTCCAGCCACATCCATTGATATAATCGATTGCGTAAGCCTTATACAAATACATACCACATAGCACATAAATTAACTTTTAGGCCCCATTAAGACATTTCCAAGGTCTTCCCTAGCTTTTAAAGTCGTGGTCGAAAACCACATAAATTTAATGTGTATGTTTAAGTCTTCATCATCATATTTGCATAAAACTTTTAACAATTAACAAGATTCATATCATATATCGCTCCATGATAAATTGCATGTATGTATCATGGATGCCATATTAATAATTAATTTTAATCATAAAACCCGATCAATTAACAATTTAAACACATCAAGTTTTATCATAAAATTACATACAACCTAGAATTCGTCTAATTAATTTTATAACCAATTAAAATTGAATCTTGATGCATAAAGATCAAATCTTGATGCATAAAACGCCCAAAAGGCTTAAAAAATTAATCAAGAACCCTAATTTTTTTGTCCAATTTTATTCTTGTAATTACAAATTCATATACGATGGCTCTAATACCACTGTTGGGTTTTGACAACTATAAACCATTTAAATATCACGACTACGCAGCGGAAAAATCAAACACGTATATAACATATAATTAACAAAGGATTAAAGATGTGTACCTTTTAGCAATTACCAAAACCACCGCCTTTAATATACGCGTATGTATAACACCACGCGAAACCACTAAGGATCAAAACAATAATCCCTCTAAGTTTACATACACAATACGTTTTTAGCAAACAACGTGTATGTTAGTACAAGTAGTGTTTTAACCAAATGATAACCTTCGTCTTTGATAACCTCCACGTATGTGGTATAAAGCAACAAAACCGAAACCCTAAAGGGTTGTATGTACGATCGCACGACAGGAGGAGGAAAACCAAATCCCTTAAAGGGTTTTGAGGTTCGGCCGATCAAGAGAGAGAGCAAGGGATATTATTAGGGTTTTTAGGTTTCAAGTTATGAGCTAATGAAAGCCCCTAGACCCCTATTTATATACCCTTTGACTTGGCAAGCAAGCAAGCTCTCCCACCTCCATAAGGAGTGGAGGTTCGGCCGACTATAAGGAACGATCAAAAGACAAGGGAATATTATAGGGTTTTAGTTCAAGTTAAGAGCTAAAGAAAGCCCCTAGACACCCAAATTATAAACCCTTGACTTGGCAACAAAAAAATAGAACGACAGATATAACCCAAGCCTCCCACCACCATAAGGATTGGAGATCCCGACTATAATGTAAAAGATGTTGGAAAACCCGAAAACTTTCCTTTTTCTCGGTTTTTACATATTATTCCTTTAACTATTAACGACTAATATTTATTCTCGTTAAACTTTTAACGATCGTTTGTTAATTTGTTAATACAAATAATGTCTAAAAACGTTATTTATATTTTTCCGACCTCTCGTTGTTTTGATAATAACAAAATGTGAAAACATTTACGATAAAATTAAACAGGTAGGGGGGGGGGGGAGGGGGACGAGCGGAGGAGGGGGGAAGGGGGAGAAGAGAGTAATGAATTCCATTTCTATAGATTACATCCACTAAGGTATGGAATAACCAAAGTCCATTAAACATATTAGTGATCAAGAAAATACTTTTTCTTAAACCTTACATTTCTACAAAAGTGTTTTTACAAAAATATAAACACAAAATATTTATTCATAAAAGAAATGTTTTATAAAAATATTAGAATTAAAATGCAATATTCTCCTCCCAAAATGGAAGGTTCTAAACAGATAAGCACCTTCCCCACTAACAAAAACAAAAAGAGGAGCGTAAGTCTAACGGCGAAAAAAAAACACCACGTAATAGTACAAACGTACAAACCCCCCTTTATACTAGGCCTGCGGCCCCTATATATTAGGACCGCCGGGACCCGAGGGGCCGCCGGCATACCGCTCTTTTTGACCATTATAAATACTTACTAACTGGGTCCCCCCCTTCTGAAAAACACAGACCTCTTGCGCCATGAATTTTCTCCGAGATACTACTTTTCTCTCTTTCTTTCTTTCTTCTAAAAACACATATCTTGATACTATCATATCTTGAACATGTTTTCAAGTGATTAATCCTTGTCTATCCTCCCTTCAATCTAATCAAAGTGCAAGAAAGAACATTCGTATTCATCTAAAAACGATTTGTTATCAGATGATCTTCTTCTTCTCCTCAAGATCATAATCCAACATATATATTAACATTGTGTTGTTGTAAATTGGATGTGTGTAATCTAATAGTGTACAATATTCTGTTATTTGTGTGAAATGGATTGTGTGTCAATCTAAGGGTAAAATATCTTTGGTGAGTGAGTAAAGACTTAGTGAAGTTTTAGATTGGTTCTAGCTAATATTAGGACTCGACATCAAGCTTAGTGACGGAGAAAGAAAAGAAAGCGAACGTGTAAAACGGTTTTAATCCGCCTAAAGGAGCTTGTTTACAAAGTGCAATCTCTAGTGGAGACTCTGGGTAGAGGAGTTGGAATGAAGAGGTGCTTCATACCGAACCACTATAAAGCAAGATGTCTTGGTTTGATCGTTCTTCTCTATCTCATCTATATTTTATTATCTTACTTAGTTCATTACATTAGATAGTTTTTAGTTAATTCATATTTGCTAAATTGATTGACATACAACTCAGAATCAAAACTATTTTTTTAAGCAAAGTTTTAAAACGGATAATTAACACAGTAAACTATTCAACCCACCTTATAGTTTCCTACTATTGTATCAATCAAGCCAGGTAACTCCAAGGATTTTTAAAAATATATTGAGTTTAAAGCTTGGACGATCAATGGATTCCGACCAAATATCCTAAAGGGCAAATCTATGCAAAACCACTACTTTTTGAAAGTGATAAGTTTATATTTATTGGAAAAATAGATTCGAGACATATGTTAAATCAAAAGATCTAGATCTTTTTGGCATTATATTAAAAATTACCATGGTATTTTCAACCCATATTCGTCAAAATCCGGAAACAAAAACATGATGAGGTTGTCCCCTATTTGAAGTAACAAAATGATCTTAAAAGAAGGATTGCGAAAAATAATGAAGCCAAAATGGTTATCTACAATGCTTTACTTAGAAAAGAATATGAACGAATTTTCATGTGTAATACGGCAAAAGAAATTTGGAAAACTTTGTTAATCACCCATCAAGGTAATAGCCAAGTCAAAGATAATAATATCGACCTTTTGGTTCAACAATATGAACAATTCGTCATTTTCGAAGACGAATCTATAGATAGTGCTTTTGCTAGATTTAATACTATTATTACTAGTCTTAAAGCTCTTCATGAAGGTTATTCTAGTAAGAACTACGTAAGAAAGTTTCTTAGGGCTCTACATCCTAAAATGGAGAGCAAAAGTCACGACGATTGAAGAGTCAAAAGACTTAACATCACTATCTCTTGATGAGCTCATTGGAAACCTTAAAGTCCATGTGATGATCATCAAGAAAGATTCTGAAAAAGTCAAAGCAAATGTTGAAAGGAAATCTCTTGCTTTAAAAGCTAAGAAAGAATCTAGTGATGAAGAGTGTTCGACTTCCGGTAGTGAAGACAAGGAGTACGCCATGGCGGTGAGAGACTTCAAGAAGTTCTTAAAGAGAAGAGGTAGATTCGCGAGACAACCTCGGAACGACAAAAAGACCTTTTAAAGAAGCCGAGATGACAAAAACGGCAAAAGTGAAAGGAAGTGCTTTAGATGCGGAGATCCAAATCATCTTATTGGAGAATGTCCAAAGCCACCGAGAGACAAGAACCAAAGAGCATTTGTTGGAGGTTCTTGGAGCGATAGCGATGAAGAAAATGATGAAAAGATCAAAGACGAGACATGTCTTATAGCTCAAGCACCAAATGAGGTATGTTCCGAATCCTCATACTTTAGTGATGAAAACTCATCAATTGATGATTTAGCTTTAGACAACGAATATAATAAATTATGCAAAATGAGTTTAAAGATAATCACTAAGAACAAAAACTTAAAAGCTATTAGAAATAGTCTTGAAAATGAGCGGTATTAAAAGATAGATATCACAACTCGAGAAAACAAGGGTAGTTGATCTTGATGTTGCAAAGGGTATACACTTAAAATTGAAAATGAAAAGCTCAAAAAAGAATCTACTAGATTAAACAAATTTGAAAAGAGTACACATTGTCTTGATTGAACTGTTAAGTATCAAAACCTCCGGTAATAAATAAAAAAATTAAAAGGGTTTTTTAGGGTTTAATTCATTTGAAGAATCATCTAGTGGAACTAAGGAAATAAAATTTATGAAAGCTCAGAAAAAGACGTGTTCTGATGGAGGTCCCATAATTATAGGCGGCCCCCTTAATGATCTCCCGGCCCCCAAAATAAATATGGGACCGCCCCCTAGTTTACACTGGATCTAAGAAAACTGTGACTTTTCAAAAATCCATTTTGGGTCCTAGACCAAAAAATAATTGTAAATAAAGTCAGTTCCCCCCTTGCTAGTGACAATGAAGTTAAACAATTCTATTTAAGCACTGACAACACACGGAGTTGGATTTTCGAAAACCTAATTATAGAACTAAAACTTCACCTCCTAGAGAGGTCAACTAATAATTATTCTCGTCCTAAAAACCACAACTAAAGGACATGTTGTCGACAAAACCAACCCCATGGAATGCCCGTAAACTTGGAAACAACTTTCCAAATCATAGTTACAGGCCAATGGGAAATGTGTCTTTCCTATTTCGGCACATTCCAAACAATTGCTTCAAATGCAGGGATGTTTGGCACTATCAACTTTAGAACTGAGATATTGGGGACCAAAAATTTAAGCTTATTGTCTTTTATAAATAGATATGCCCTTGGTGTCGTTTTTGAGCCCGAGATGGATCAGGATAGCGGTATGTTCTAAACATATGACGGGAAACCGAAGCTCTTTCTTTACAAGGCATTCAATGGAGGTAACTGTTATTTTCGGGTAGTAATTCTTCGCGGAACAAATCATTGCAAATGTACGATTTCTAATGACTCTCTTAAAACTAGAAAATGTAGACATGTTGATAATCTAGGATTCAACTTGCTATGTAATAGGACAAAATATGTGATAAATAAGTGTTAGAGTATATCTTTTTCTGAACTTGATAGTGACTATCATATGGCGGTAAAGTGATAGGTTGAGGTTTTAGAAGAAAGACTTTTATGTGATGAAATTAGGAACATAAGCCTAAAGGAGCACTAATTTGTCTAGCAACGATTGATGATAATTCCACTTTGTGGCATAGGAGATTAGGTCACGCAAATATGCGTCTCATTCAATTCGGTAGCTAAGGAATTGGTTTTGGAACCTTTCCTATGTAAGTTTGATCAATACTTTTGTGATGCTTGCAAAATTGGAAAACAAGCTCACGCTAGTCACAAAGCTAAGAATGTAGTCTCAATGACTAAATGCTTAGAACTTCTCCATATGGATCTTTTTGGTCCATCTGCCGTACGGAGCAACGGAGGAAATCATTACACCTTATTCATAGTAGAATGACTCTCTAGGTCTACTTAGACTAGATTTTAAGGAGGCTAAAACTAATGAGCTTTCGATCAATTCGAAATATTTAGTAAGAAATCCAAAATATCAAATTAGGATGTACAATAGTGTCAATAAAGAACGACTCGGTGAGAATATTGTTATATGAAGTGCAAGTTGGGAGAGTTTTTTAATGCCAATGGTATTACTCACAACTTCTAGGCTCCACGCACTCCTCAATCAAAGGCATGGTTTTGAAAGGAAAATAGGACACTTTATGATATGAGTAGAACAATGTTGACAAGAGCAATCGTATACCACAAAAGGTTTTGGTGTAACGCCGTAGTTAATTCAACATTTATTCTCAACCGAAATCTAATTATAACCATCCTGGGAAAAAAAACCTTTATGAATCTTGAGAGGTAGGAAACCTACTCTTGACTATTTTAGAGTGTTTGGAAGCAAGTGCTTCATTCTAAACATAAGACTCCTTACCAAGTTTACGCCCAAAGTCTTACGAAGGGGTCTTTCTGGTTACTCCCAAAAATAGTAAAAGCCTAATATCATTCTTAATAAAACACACTAGGAAAAATCGAAGAATCATCAATGTGACATTCGATGAAAACTCCTTCACCTCTAAGACTCCATCACCCTTGGTGGACGAAGACTTAGATTGATAGGAAGAAGCTATTAGGGAAATCAAAAAGAAAAACCTAGAAAATGTTGTTGAGGATGAAACTTTAGAGATTGACAAAATAGTCAATATTAAGGAATCTAGGAACCATCCCTTAGAAAATGTCATAGGAAACCCCAACCAAAGAACCCTTAGATCACAAGCAAAACCAAGTATCTTTTATGGTGTTATCTACCATAGAACCTCCCCCCCCCCCCCCCCCGAAGTAATGTGAAGAAGCTTGGGAGATGAAAGTTGGATAGTCGCCATGCAAGAAGTATTAAATCAATTCATGCTAACGACGTTTGGGGGTTTAGTGACACAACCTTATGCATATGACAATTATAGGAACTAGGGCTTTATGTCGTGATTTAGAAATTAAGTTAGACTCAGTGGATTGAAGAACGGTGTTGTTTTACGAATTAAGGCTAGGATTATTTGCTCAAGACTCAACCAACAAGAGGGCATCAATTATGATGAAACTTATTCCCCGGTTGCTAGACTTGAGTCTATTAGAATATTATTAGCTTATGCTTGCGCCTTAGATTTTAAATTATTCCAAATGGATGTAAAAAGTGTATTCCTGAATGGTTTTATCAATGAGGAGGTATACGTGGCACAACCTCCGAGATTCATTGATTTTGAAAAACTAGATCATGTTTTTATATTAAAGAAAGCTTTATATGGTCTTAAAACAGCACCCAAGCTTGGTATGATAGAATTAAAAGCTATTCTTATTAAACATGAATAATAAAATGGGATATGGTGGATAACTCTTTTTTAATAAGAAGAAAAGTTCAATCTCATCATTGTTCAAATATATGTGTGACATTATATTCGTTCGATACTTGTCAAGTCATAGGTGTGATGAATTTGCCAAAATCATGCATGTCGAGTTCGAGATGAGCATGATGGGTGACTTAACTCTTCCTTGGATTTCATATTAGAAACAAATGAAGATGGTATATTCTTTAATCAATCTAAGTACATTAAAGAAATGCTTAAGAAATCTAGTCTAGAAGACTCGAAACCAATGAAAACCCCCATGTCCTCCGATACTAAACTCACGAAAGACGAAGAGTGTGAGTCTGTAGATAGTACCAAGTATCGAGCTCATGAATTTAGGTATTCTATTTTACATAAGGCAAGTAGGCCTGATATCATGTTTAGTGTTACTTTGTTGCCCGCTTCCCGGAGGCTCAAAAACCTATCACTTTGAAGCGGCTTAAGCGTATCTTTCCGATACATTAAAGGCACTACAGCAATTAGGATTTGTTGCCTAAAGGGTCCGCAGACAGAATAAGAAGAAAGAGAACCGTGTATATGGCGACTCATATCATGCAGGAGAGTTGTGGACTGAAATGCACTAGCGGTATTTGTACGTTCGTGGGATGATGCTTGATCATCTTGGTTCTCGAGAACAACGATCTTGCTATATCCACTACGTAGCGAATACGTTAAGCGCGGGAAAGGCTTGTTCACAAGCACTATGATGAAAACAAGCTCTCATCGAATAAGACGTACGACCGACGACGTTCCCATTTGTGCGACAACTAATGGGGCGATGACTTAAGAAATAACTGGTGCAACATTTCGTACCAAACAACATCGAAATTCGTCACACTTTTATCCGTGATAAATGTCAAAAAGGACATGTCTTAGCGAAAGTATCGTCGTCGACAACATTGCCGACATTCTCACTAAAACCTCTTAAACGTTAATTGTTTAAATATCGACGTCTTGGTTTCAGGAATGATGGGAAAAACATTCCATAAATCATATTAATGTACGCTTCTCTTTTTCTGTTTCAATTTAGTCTTTGTTCATTCCATGTCGTAACAACCTTAAAAACTTATCCACCTCCCTCTCTCCTGAAGTACTTAAGCATGTTTAATTCGCCGAAAGCAAATTAAATTTAATCCTCTTCAGGAAAATTTTTGTCAAAAAATATAGTTCAAATTACTACCTGACGGGACGGCCCCCATATAGGCGGCCCCAATATATTTAGGACCGCAGGAGATAAGAGACCGCCATCAGGTTTAGGACCATATTTTGGTCACTTAACCAAAATTTTCTCAAACACAAAAACTAACACTCCTTACCTGCTGGTGCGACGAACACGGCCATAAACATACCAAAAATACAAAATCCAAATAATTAAACTTCATTGAAGTTCAAATCAACACTAATAATCAATCCTAATATTCACAATGATCATCAATTGTAAGTCATATTATCAATTTTTTTTCAATTTGAGTCTAGGGTTCTTGATGAACACAAAAATGATCAAAATTGTGGATTTTGGTTTTTCTTTCAATTTTGTGCAATTAAGAGTATATAGGCATACATTGTATAACTATATGCTTCCCGTAGACATCGGATTTTCATACATTAGTAGTTAATTGAAACATTGAGTGTGAACAAACCCCTAATTTTATTTTCAAATCCACCACGTTAGGAACATAATAAAATTGTTTGTTATGCTTTGTTAATCCAAATCTAAAATTGTTCCAAATACTTGCTTAATGATCTCATGAACAATTGGTGATAATCTATATTCATTTGTTACTTTTTGACTTGTGTTGGTTGAGCAAAATCAATTTAAGGAGAATATGGGTTACTCTTAGGATTTTATATTCTTAGGTGAGTTATTCGTTACTCACATTGTTTCCGATTATAGCACACTCTAGGCACGAATCAAAACTCAATACATGTATAAGCGATTAAAATATGATATTTGCTTATATCCTTTTTAGGTAACAATGCCTCGAGCTACCGGTCTAGATCATTAAAAGATAGAAAACTACATACCCCAAATATCAAATGAATTTAATCAACCCTTACTAAATACAATGGCTAATCTTGAAAAATGATACTTTCATGAGGGAAGGGTAGTAAGTCAAAACTTCGAAAATATGAGTCATATTCGTGCCAAGTTTAAGTCAATCGGTTTTGACTGTTTGTTAGATATTAACGAACAAATTGTACCTCGCTTTGTTCTTGAGTTTTATTGTCAAACTCACTTTTACATATAATCTAAGGGTGAATTTGTTGTCAATTTTGTCAATCAAAATACAGTCTGTTTCCCTTCTCTTGAGGGAATTCAGTCAAATTCTAAAATTCCTTTCCAAGGGTCATGCCTTACCACAGAAGTGTGTCCCTTGACCCATTTGTCGGTCAGTTGTTCCAAGATAGAGGTCTCTATAAATCCAAAACCCCCATCTCCAAGAATTCATTAAGTCTCTCATTCAAATATTCACGTCAAGGTCAAGAGATAGTAACAATATGTAACACCCTCAAATCTGAGCACGCAGCGGAATGTTGAATATCCGAGGGCATTACATTTATGGATCAATAGCACAAGATTCTGAGAACGACTACTAACATGTTCATTTGAATAATGAAGATACATTGGATTAACAAATATCTTTGTTTTGTTACATAAGCTCCCTTGGCTTCGTATTTGTGTCAAATGTATAAATAGTGATTTCCGGTTTTAACATTTTTTCCCAAAATGTAATAAGACCCAAAATCTTAAATGTGTTGACTCTTTCAAATTATTGACTTCTCAATGTTTTATCGCACCTCGTGTCTTAGTGACCTAAAAAACATGCTTAAAACGTCAACATTAGGTTGGTGGTTTCATACGTTTAGGTAAATCAATAGTAGGACCACGAGGATTTCCCAAGTGTTTGATTTAGCAAACACATGCAAACATCATAAATAGTGGTGTACGTTTTTTCCTATGGCTCATGACAATGCAGGATCGGAACTGTATGAATGCATAATATGCCTTTGAATGATGGGGGGGGAGGGGGGGCGGACCGTGAATGATGTTCTAACCTGAAACATCCTGAATCCGACATGGTATTCGTTCGTTATAGTGATAGCTTAATCACCCAAACGGGGATCGTCAATCCCAAATAGCGATCTATCAATAAACATTCGCGCTCACACTACAATGCAGTTCCTAACTACAACTATGGCAATAACAGTTCATGATAAAGGCTCAAGGGGTTATCGCTATTAGGCAAACACGTGATCGTTGTATAAAAATGTACACTTGCATCCAATTTATAAAAACAAAGCATGTTCTCACCCAAAGATGTAAATCATTTAATATAACTTTAAAAAATGGGGCTATGATATCACTTAGCGGTTTCTCTGAATGATAATAAAATATCACAAGTAAGAAATGAATCACACCGTCACGTACCTAAGTTATAAAGTCATGTCTTTAGTCTACGCATTTAAGCTAACGACTCATTTGTATAAGCTAAATTCCATTTCAAGTTTATATATACTGTTATCACTTATGTGGTGGTGCACATGATTATCGTATTTACAATCTTGTTGTTTCTTGAAAAACGTGAAATCGTCATTTAATAAATTACACTTTATTTATTAAATTGTTACTTACGCCCGTTAATAATCCGAACATATTTATATTCGATTGTCTCGTTAAACGTTTAATTAATCCTGCCTTGTTCATAAAATACTTTCAAGTATTTTGTTTTACACTTTAACCCTCAGCAGAAACGAACATCTCTAACAGCAGAAACGACACTTAGTCGTTTTTAATTTGTCCCAACATCCCTTAACTTTCGAAATTTACAACTTAGGTCCTTATGGTTTTAAATTAGTTCCTAACGTTTCAGAATGTACAGAAACGGTCCCTGGAGTTATTAAATTCGAAATTGGCAATTTTTGTCCCTATACTTGTAAAATTTGCATTTTAATTCTAATTAAGTTTCAACAAGTGACAAAATGACTCTTTATGTTTAATTAAGCTGCGAAAATCGATTGGCTTATAAATAAGCTCTATTCGAGCTTATTTAGGCTTAATGGGCCGGTTTGGGCCCATTAAGGTCCAAAATGAGTTTTAATGATCCAAACTAGTTTTAATAGGTTCAAACACGTTTAATAAGTCCAATTAAATCAAATAAGCTGTCAATAAGCTCAGCGAGCTTATCTTGGCTTATTTTGAGCTTATTGGGCCCGAAAGCCCAATAGCTTACTCGACAAACACCCTCAAGGGTTTATGGGCTTTGCTAGCTCATTTCCAATTTATATTAAGCCCAAACAATCTGTTTTATTTTAGCTTATTCAAAATAAGCTAATAAGCTCTCTTATTGGGCCGGCTTGGGCCTGTTAAGGCCCGATAAGGGTTTTAAGGTGTTTCGTTGGGTCCAATTTGGTCTCTCAGCATATTTAAGTTTCCTTAAGCATATTAAGCACTCGTAAGCTCATCAATAAGCTGTCTTGGCTTATTGTGAGCTTATTAGCTCCTAAAGGGGCTCGTTAATGGGCTGTTAGGCCCATTAAGGGTCCGAAATGGATTTCTAAATGGTTCGTCTTGACCCATTAGGGTCCATTAGCTTTACTTAGGCCCATTAAGTCCATTTATCTTACCCAAGTTCACCAATAAGTTGTCCGAGCTTATTGTGAGCTTATTTGCTTGAATTGGGCTCATTCGTGAGCCCGATAAGGGCTCGTTTGTGTTATTAAGCTCACGTCAAGGTATTCTAAGTCCCATACGAGTTCAATGAGTACATTAAGCCCCTTAATAGGCTCAAGGAGCTTATTTATACTTTGTGGATCCCCCTCCCTCCCCCGCTAATAGGCTGTTGGGCCTGTTGGGTTCGGACGTGGGCTATTAGGCCCAAACCGTGTGCACTTGTAGGTTTTGCAAGTCCAACGTGGCCCATTGTTTCTCATTGTAACTTACATAAGTCTCGAAAGGCCCTAGTGACAAAACGTCGTGTATTTAACTTGTGCACACGTCGCGTTTTACATGCAATCGTTTACTAATGTCGCATACACATTCCCAAACCACAATGTCGTGTTTACCTTTAATGTTTACGTATAGTTTATAAAGTATTCGTGTGTATGAGTAAGGGATCGCGTTGGTGTTTACATTTGCACGTAAACGAATATGTTTGATACCTTAGCTTGCTATTTAATCATTTTGTATGTGTTTCTTAACATTTCAACATGTTCAGCACCACACGAGTCCTATGTAAACATTTATATGTTCGTAGTTACTCATAGGTTCACGTTAGTGTATTGTTTACGTGACATAACGTCTAGTAACTAAGAAACAATTAAAATGCGAAGAGTATAAGCTCGAATCTTGACTTACAAGGGTCCTAGAGTATTAGTTGACGTATTTGGACGTGTAGAGTGCTAACCCCGAATGTATACACGATTGTATACCCAATGTATGCCAACTCTTGGCTCGTTGTAAGCCCTTATTTGCACTTGCTATAGAAAACCTATGTAATTGTTGATTAAGGGAAGGTATGAAGGGTTTCTTGGTGTTTGTGACAAACGAAAAGATAGCACTAGTTGTTTAGTTGTTTGAAGGAGTTTAAGGAGTGTGTGAGTTTTCAAGAGTGTCAAATGGTGAGATTATGAGAGTATTTATAGGCAAATACTTGGTCACTTATTTCTAGTCATACAACAAAACCAAACCGGCCCTCAGTAGTGGTTTTTTTTAGAGTTTCTAGTTAGTTTCCCATGGTTTTTGGTTAAACCATTCTAGTACATGTTTTAATTAGGCTAGTGATGTACAAGATTTTGTGAGATTAGGAAATCTTAAGGATTTTGTATGTTTCTTCCTTGTTAACTATGGCCTAGAGGACTCAAAAGGGAGAATTGGTTTATTAACATTTCCATTTGTTAGTTAGGGGAACTCACTAAGTACTCTATCTTATTAGTTTAGGGATGTACATGTACTTCTTTGAGGATTCATTAACATGATTTTGTTAGCTTAAATCATAGGGACGATTTTTTTGTGTGGGTTTATCTTGCCCTCATTCGGCTAAAAAAAAAAAAAACATACGCCCTTCAACACAAGATTTGTATAAATTTAGTGCTTAAGGATAAAAAGTGGGTATTGGTTTGAGTCTAGGTAAGTCTATGTATTTCGTGGTATTCCGAATGTATTTTATCGCGAAATGTAACCCTTTTACGTGACCAATAAAATTAAAATATGTAAAGTACATAATCATCTTCCTAATAATTATATATTACTTGGTGGATGTAAACCTTAATTTATTTGACGACCGTTTACATGAATTGATTATTTTTAGTCTACGCGATTTAGCTTAAAAGTAAATATTAAAAGTAGACGCGTATCGGACTAAAATAAATAGTGATCATTAATAGAGTTGTATAATGACATGAAAATGAGAAATGTTACACATCATCATTTAAGTGATCATATGGCTGCATATAGAACCTTATGTCATTTTTAACGTTGTTTATATTCTTGAATTGCCAACTATCGTTTACGACATTCCACCTTCCTCCTTCTTATCTCCAAAAAGCTGCGCGTTCTTCTTTCTTCATTGCGATGGCACGTACGTTGTGCGTTGCCAACTCGGAGACCATCAACCTAGCCAATGCTTCATCATTCATACTTGATGACGATCCCGATGATCCCGCCCCTTTCTTCTTCGAGCCTTTCGCTGTTGACGTGTGGTATTTCGGGGAGTGTTTTCTTAAGACATATATGTAAGTAAAAGTGAGAAGTAAAGTTTGAAGAGTATGCATATAAAATGAGAAAGTTGTGTTTAAAAAATAGTAAAGAGATGAGTATTTCTAAATAAAAAAGAAAGTTAATTGCATAAATGGTCC
>BQNB010067075.1:6661-34328 GCA_026074375.1 Tanacetum coccineum | reverse complement strand
CTAACTATATAGAATATACTCTAAATAAGTCAATACAAATCTCTTGACACGTCTTTATCTCTTTAGCAGTCTTTAATCTTCATGCAGCAGTTTTAAGTCCTTCAGCAGTATTAAGTTAGTACTGGCGGTACTAACTTTCTTTTAGCAGTGCTAACTAGGGGTGGCACATTCAGACCCGACATGAAACCCGACCCAAAACTGACATGAAAATTAACAGGTTCGGGTTGAGTCTAAATAGATTCGAGTCAGGTTTGGGTCGACCTTCTAACCCGTTTACTAAACAGGTCAGGGTTTGGGTTGGGAATAAATTAAACGGGTTAACCCACCAACCCGTTTAATATTTTTTCTTAAATTAAAAATTATTGTTATTTTATTATACGGAATAAATAGGTTAAATGAATTAAACGGGTCGACCCACAAACCCATTTAACCCGTGTAATATGCCAACTTTTGTATACAAAACGGGTTAAATGGGTCGACCCGAAACCCGTTTAACCTATTCAACCAGTGTACCTATTTAACACGCCAACCCAAGTATATACATAGGTTAAATGGGTCAGGTTCGGGTTATGTGTAAATAGGTTAGGGTTGACATAGCTGACCCGATTATTTAAATGGGTCAGGTTTGGGTTGAGGTTTTTTGACCCGCCAACTTGCCAACCCAAACCCGACCCAAATTGCCACCCCTAATACTAACTAGTCAATACTAGCAGTTGTAACTTGAGCAGCACTAACTCTTGACTTGGCAGTACTAAGTATGAACACATTTAATTCCCAACACACATAGACCATGGGGTTCATGGTTTGCAATTTTTGTTAGTCACCCACCAAGCCATGGTTCACTCTTTATCTAAACCCTATGTCTTTTGGCACTATATATACTTCATATTCTCATAACCTAGGTCATTTCATACACTTTGCCTCACCAAAAAAAAATTTCTCTCATTTTTCTCTCTTGGTTTTGGCAACAAACATACATACAAACACAATCCATAACTTTGATTTCTAGCAAGATTTACACACTTCAAACTCATTTCTAATGAGATCCAAGGTGTTTCTAAGAAGGGTTTCATTTGATTAAAGGTTTATTTCAAGAATTTATAAGTTAGGGTTTGGTTTTTATATTTAGATTTATCTAGATCTTCATCCTTCTTTCAAGATCTTTTGTTTCCATCTTGTTCTTCATCCTTATGAGTAAACCCCTACTCTTTTCTTTGATTTTTTTAAGTTCTTGCATTTTTATTCAAGATCTATACATCCATATGTTTGTGTATTAAATTTTCAAAGCTTATAAAGTAAGTTTTTATAAATAATAAAAATGTTGGTATTTTTATGCACTTATGTTGTAGTCTTGGCGAGATCGAGTGTTCTTGTATGTTGCAACAAAGATGGTGAAGGAATTAGAATAGATTAAGAGTGGATTTTGTTGGATTGGTTTAGTAGTGAATGGGTTTATATTAGATTAAGCACTATTGTGAAGTTTGATTGTGTTTTTGGAGGCATTTGCAAAAATAGTGCTTGTTGATCTAAATTTGTTTTAAGGTTTTTGAACACTTAAAATTGTTTTCAATAGCCGAGAAGGTAGTTTTTGGATAGCTTGTTTCGAAAAGATAAGTTTTCATATCTCGAACACTAAAAATGGACTTAAAACGGCCGAGTTATGGCGAAATGAAACTTAAAACGTTTTTCAGCAAAAATAGTTAAAAAGGGTGCTGATTGGAATATGAAAATGGCTTTTCGGACACTTTCGGGATGTTTTGAGCTTTTAAAATGTTGGCAAAACAAGTAATAATGTTAGTATATTAAGTAGGAACTTTTAAAAATATCACAAACTTAATGACGGAATTCTAAAACGGGAAACTTCTAAAAATAAAAACTTTTAGTGAGACGAACTTAGAAAGTAGTGTTTAGGTTTCACTAATGCGTTTAAGGTAAATGGAATCATCGTATATTAGGGGAGGGTATTAAACGTCCCAAAACTTAGAACTTTCCTAAAATATAAACTTTCTAAATATAGTAATTTTCAAAATTAGAAACTTGTCGTTAAAAATATCGTAACGTAACTATAAACCGTATACTTTCTTAATGTCACGTTTTACTATATAAACTAAAGCACAAACACTTATGGATGTCTATTTTCGTTAAGCGTCTTATTCGATGTTTCGTATTTGTTTCTCGTTTCTGAAGCGCGTCTTTTAATTAGGTCGCGGTTAGATTCGTTCGATATCGTTATTATCTCTGTTGGATTATTTGCTCACCATTTGCTTAAGGTGAGTTCATAGCCCCACATTTTACACGTTTTGAATAAATGTTTTAATACTTTTGGGTGAGAAACATTGCTTGCTTTTAAAATTGCACACAAGTACTTTGCGTGAGAATTTTCTCGTTTACGTGTTGCCTAAGTAGCGTTTAGACCACTATTTCCTGAATATTCATGAACCGTTAATTACCTTTAACCGACTGGCTGGTTAAGTGAGCGCGAGTGAATAAATAGATCTATTGGGACTAATAGTCCCCATCCAGGTTTGGTGATTTCTTACTGGTCGGGTACTTGATGGACTGTACAGGCCAACGGATGTATATCATGTCGAAAGTAGTTAGGTGGTTTTTAGTAGAACACCTGTAAAGGCAAGACTTATATAGCAGTGTACATGCTATCTTCCACTATTAGCCTCGGTGTCATGAGTTAGTGCAACGTAAATGCCTTTTATGTGAAGTTGTATCTCCTATAACTGTCACATACGTTTTGAAATCTTGTGGTCCACACTGATAATATTTGAACTAAACCTATGAATTCACCAACTTTATGTTGACGTTTTAAGCATGTTTTTCTCAGGTGCTTAGCTTGGATGTCGTTGCTTGAATTATGTGAATCTTTTGCTCGGACCGATTTTCAAGAATTTACTTATGGTTTTTTAATTGTTGAAACTCATTTAAGCTTCCGCATTTTAACTCTTAAATCATTTGAATTGATCGATGTAAAACTTATTAATATTTTAATTTAATGCAACGGTGTTTATTTTCAAAACGTACCTTTAGAGATCGTTCTTTATGCTTTGTACTTGAGATATTCATGAACGTCACGCTCCCGGACACTTATTTTGACGAGACCCTATTTGGGGGAGTGACAGATTGGTATCAGAGCCAAGGTTATAGAGAACCAGGTAGTATAACTAGGTCTGGTCTATAACCAAGTTGTGATCCTTACGTGATTATATGTGCTTTATGTAATCTTACATATACGTAATATGTATATGTAATGTATAATTAAATACTAAGTATAACTAATATTACTATAACTATATTGCATTTCATTTCACGGCATTGCATTCGATGGGTTTATCCATTCATTTATTTTTCCTGCATCATGCACCGTTGATATAAAGGAAATTTATATAAACTTTTGCTTATGCGGGTTATGGATATCTCTACTATTTTGATTTCTTTGGATTCTTTTGAGGAGAGTGTTGGGACACCTTCTAGACGAGTTCTTTCGTTTGGTAGGATCCCTACCACTGTACCAGTCACTACACCAACTATCGATCCACCCGTCATTCATGATGACACCTTATTGATACTGATTGAGACACCTACCATTTTACTTATTACATCCACGATACCGCCTACTGCTCTAACTACACACTACACATCTCCATTCATCCACACTAACTCATCTGACGATGACACACTTGATACACCACCATCACCCACTCATGAGATACCACCCGTTGAGGTTGCACCACCTACTAGTCAGATTCTAACTGCACCATTTAGTGTTCGTCGTAGACGAGTTACCATTGTTTTACCCGAAAAGCCTATTCCTTATGGTGGACCATACCGCTACCATCCTAATAGGCCGGTACACATGATGACTGCGAGAAAGAGGGTTGGGCCGCTACCTACACACCGTCTTGCTGTGAGACACTTAGTTGACTACTCTTCATCAGATTACTTCACTTTTGATGATTCGTCAAGAGATTCACCATCAGATTCATCATCAAAAACGCCATCAGATTCTTCATCAGGTGCCTTATTTGATTCTTCATCTGGTCATTCATCTTCGGATCATTCATCACCAGCACTACCATCGGGTATGATATCTATTCATCAGTTATGTTTATTAATACTGAGTATTCCTTATTCATCTGCTGCTATTACCGAGAGACCATCTCATTCTTCTTCTGCGGGCCCTTCTCGCAAGAGGAGTAGGTCCCCTACCACATCTGTACCGGTATCTTCACTTGTACCTGGAGCATTGTCTTATGTACGTATTGATCTATTACCACCTCGCAAGAGGATTAGGAGTTCTGATTCTGCGACAGACTTAGAGGATTGTTCGGATATGAGTTTTGAATCGTATGTACCTAGAGAGACTAGTTTGAGGGATGACATTGTTGTCAAGGGTAGTGATGAGCCTTACTCAGAGCCTGATATCGAACCTGAGATTCAGGTAGAGATCGATAAGTGTATTGCATATGTGGATGCTCTTAGAGCTGAGGGGATAATACGAGACTTAAAGGCATGTTGGATGTTGCGAGCCAAAGAGTTACCCGATTTCAGCGTAGGGAGTGACGTGTTTAGAGAGAGATGAAGCAGATTTGGCATTTGCGATTTTATGATCATGTGCGGATTGGTAGGCTCGAGGGATGTGCTTGGAAGCACTTAGGCTACCGTGCTTAGATTGTCCCGTGATTGTTCTAGTAATTATATGTAGTATCTAGTAGTAGCGTATTATTAGGGATTTGTAAATCCTTTCTTTTGGGAACCATGATGTAACCGTTGACATTTGACATTATGAAATCTAATATCTATTATTCTATGTTATGATGTTCTTAATCTAATGCTATTTTTCTTTTACTCATTGCATACCGTATTATTGCTAAATTGTGGCATCATAAATTATTTATTATAATTGTGTGTTTCCATGCGATGAAACCTATTATTGTTATCAAACCCCGTTAATAATCGTATATCACCTAAATATATCATCGTGTAGTGTATTGTTATGATTGTAGGACAATGCCTAACACACGATCCGGAGCGACAACGACACATGAAATGGTTAACGAACTAATTGCTCGCTGAGTAATAGAAGCGTTGGAGGCTCGCGACGCTGCCAGAAACCTTAAACCCCTAGCGGGAGGTGGGGATAAATAGGGAGGTAAAAATGGTGATGATTATGAAGGTGGAAATGGAGGAGGAGATAGAAATGGTAACAGAAACGGAGAAGTGAATGGATACAAGAATGAAGGAGGAAACGACAATGAAAACGGCAATGGAAACGGAAATGGAGATGGTAATGGGAACGGAGGAGGAAATGGTTATGAGAATCACAACTTGAACTTAGGAGGCTTTAGGCTTGTTGCTCGAGAGTGCACATATCAAGACTTCCTGAAGTGTCAGCCACTTAACTTCAAAGGGATGAAAGGAGTTGTTGGGTTGACTTGTTGGTTCGAGAAGATGGAGACGCTGTTCCACATTGGTAATTGTCCACAAAATAATCAAGTGAAGTATGCTACATGCATATTGCTGGATAATGCTTTGACTTGGTGGCACACTCATAAGAGAACAATTGGGATTGATGCGGAATATTCCATGACATGGACAGGGCTTATGAAGTTGATGACTGAGGTATATTGCCCGGGAAACAAAATTCAGAAGATGGAGACCGAGTTATAGAACATGATTGTGAAAGGAAATGACTTGACTGCTTATATCAGGAGATTTTAAGAATTGGTTCTGTTGTGTACTAGAATGGTTCCAGATGAGGAGGACAAAGTTGAGAGATTCATTGGGGGTTTACCTGACAATATCTAGGGGGATGTGATCGCTTCTGAGCCCACTAGACTTCAAGAGGCAATCCTTATTGCTAACAATTTAATGGATCAGAAACTGAAAGGTTATGCTAGAAGTGCTGAAAACAAGAGAAGGTTTGACAAAAACCCAAGGTACAACCGTGGGTAACAATTAGCTTTCAAGCGACAAAATGTTGAAGGTCAGAATGTGGCAAGAGCTTACACGATAGGAAACAATGAGAAAAAGGGGTATGTTGGATCTTTCCCCTACTGCAACAAGTGCAAGTTACACCATGAAGGGTCGTGTACTATGAGGTGTGGGAATTATAAGAGGGTTGGTCACATAGCTAGAGATTGTACGGTTGTTGTTGCTCCAAACACTCAGAGGGCCCCGGTTAGGAATCAGTCAGGTGTTGTTTGTTATAAGTGCGGAAGGCCGGGACATTATAGAAAAGATTGTCCTAAGTTGAGGAATCAGAACCGTAGGAACAAGACTAGGAACAATGAAGCTTCAGCAAAGGCTTATGTCATCGGAGGAGGAGGAGCAAACCCTGATTCCAATGTCATCACGGGTACGTTCCTTCTCAATAACTGTTATGCTTCTATGTTATTCGATTCGGGTGTCGATAGGAGTTTTGTGTCGTCTACCTTTAGTGCCTTGCTTGATGTTGCACCGTCTACTTTAGACACTAGTTATGCTGTAGAACTTGCGGATGGAAGAATTTCAGAAACTAATGTTATCCTTAGATGCTGTACATTATGATTTTTAGGTCATCCGTTCGACATTGACCTAATACCAGTAGAACTTGGTAGTTTCAACGTCATCATCGGTATGGATTGGTTGGTGAAGTACCATGCGGTGATCGTCTGTGATGAGAAGATTGTCCGTATCCCTTATGGATATGAGATGTTGATAATCCGAGGTGATGATTATGACAATGGAAGTAAGTCAAAGCTGAATATCATATCGTGTACAAAGACCCAGAAGTATATGCAGAAAAGATATCAAGTTTATCTAGCGCAAGTTACATCCAATAAGGCTGAAGACAAGTCAGAGGTGAAGCGACTTGAGGATGTGTCGATCGTACGGGAATTTCTGAAAGTCTTTCCAGAAGACTTGCCTGGACTACCATCTGCTCGACAAGTTGAATTTCAAATCGACTTAGTCCCTGGTGCTGCACCTGTAGCACGAGCCCCATATCGATTAGCGCAAGCCGAAATGCAAGAGTTATCCACTCAGTTGCAAGAACTTTCTAACAAAGGATTTATAAGACCCGGTTCCTCACCCTGGGGAGCTTCAGTTTTGTTTGTCAAAAAGAAAGATGGATCTTTTTTGATATGTATCGACTACTGTGAACTAAACAAACTTACTGTGAAGAATTGATACCCACTTTCGAGAATCGACAATTTGTTTGATCAACTTCAAGGGTCAAGAGTCTACCAGAGGTCCGGTTATCACCAACTCAGGGTTCGTGAGGAAGACATCCCAAAGACAGCATTTAGGACTCGCTATGGTCACTACGAGTTCCGAGTAATGCCGTTTGGTTTGACTAACACACCTGTAGTTTTCATGGATTTGATGAATCAGGTATGAAAACCGTACCTGGAAAGATTCATGATCGTGTTCATCGATGATATTTTGATCTACTCCAAGAGCAAAAAGGAACATGAGAGGCACCTTAAGTTAATTTTGAGGTTACTTAAGCAGGAGGAATTGTACGCCAAGTTTTCAAAGTGCGATTTTTGGCTTTCAAAGGTACAATTTCTCTATCACATGATTGATAGTGAAGGCATTCACGTTGATCCCGCTAAGATTGAGTCAATCAAGGATTGGGCGTCACCCAAGACACCAACCGAGATTCATCAATTTTTAGGTTTGGTCGGTTAATATCGACGATTTATCGAAGGGTTCTTAAAGATCGCTAGGCCAATGATGAAATTGACTCAGAAAAGCATGAAGTTTGATTATCGAGAAAAGGCAAAGGCTGTGTTTCAGCTGTTGAAATAAAAATTATGTAGTGCGCCGATTTTGGCCTTACCCGAGGGAAGTGAAAACTTTGTGGTATACTGCGATGCTTCGCATAAAGGGTTGGGTGTGGTTTTGATGCAAAAGGAGAAAGTCATAGCTTACGCATCCCGCCAACTCAAGGTCCATGAGAAGAACTATACCACCCACGACTTAGAACTTGGTGCAGTAGTGTTTTTCTTGAAGATGTGGAGACACTATCTGTATGGCACGAAGTGTGTCGTGTTCACTAAGCATAAGAGTTTGCAACATATTCTTGATCAGAAGGAGTTAAACATGAGACAACGACAGTGGTTGTAATTGTTGAGTGATTACGACTGTAAGATTTGATATCACCTAGGGAAGGCGAACGTAGTAGCTGATGCGTTGAGTCGAAAGGAAAGAATTAAGCCTCTGCGAGTTCGATCCGTAATTATAACTATTGGTTTGAATCTTCCTAAACAGATTCTGAGTGCTCAATCGGAAGCCAAAAAAGAAGAGAACTTCATAACCGAAGACCTGCATGGTATGATTAATAAGCTTGAACCTCGTGCTGACGGGAAGTTATGTTTGAACAACCAAAGTTGAATTCCGTTTTATGGTGACTTGAGGGCTTTGATTATGCATGAGTCTCATAAGTCAAAGTATTCCATCCATCCTGGATCGGACAAGATGTACCAAGACCTGAAGAAGTTGTATTGGTGGCCCAACATGAAAGCAGAAATTGCCAACTACGTTAGCAAGTATTTAACGTGTGCCAAGGTTAAGGCGGAATATCAGAAGCCATCTGGTTTGTTGGTTTAACCAGAAATTCTGTAATGAAAATAAGAGAATATAACAATAGACTTTGTGACTAAATTTCTAAAGACGACAACTAGCCAGGACACGATTTGGGTGATCGTCGATCGCCTGACTAAGTCTGCTCATTTCTTGCCCATGAGAAAGGATGACTCATTAGAGAAGTTGACAAGGCAGTACTTAAAGGAAATAGTCTCAATGCATAGAGTGCTAGTTTCGATCATCTCTGACTGTGATGGGAGATTTACTTCACATTTTTGGTGGTCTCTTCATAAAGTGTTAGGTACTCAATTGGATATGAGTACAGCTTACCACCCGCAAACTGATGGTCAAAGTGAGAGCACCATTCAAACATTGGAAGACATGTTACGTGCCTGCATGCTTGACTTTGGAAAAAGTTAGGATAGACATTTACCGTTGGTGGAATTCTCGTATAACAATAGTTACTATACCAGCATTAAGGCTGTACCGTTTGAAGCATTGTATGGGCGCAAGTGTGGATTATCGATTTGCTGGGATGAAGTTGGGGACAGTTAGCTCACTAGCCCAGAGATCATCCACGAGACAACCGAGAAGATTGTTCAAATCAATGGCCATATCCAAGCTGCCCATGATGGTTAAAATATCTATGCTAATGTAAGATGAAAACCCCTTGAGTTTCAAGTGGGGGATAAGGTCATGTTAAAAGTATCGCCATGGAAAGGGGTGATACGTTTTGGCAAACGGGGAAAGCTTAACCCTCGTTATATTGAACCTTTTAAGATAATTGCCAAAGTTGGAACCATTGCCTATCGACTTGAACTCCTAGAGCAGTTAAGCCGAGTTTACAGTACTTTTCACGTCTCTGTCTTGAAGAAATGCCTATCCGACGAAACTCTTACTATACCGTTGGATGAAATCCAAATTGATGACAAGCTCCAATTCACTGAAGAACTTGTCAAAATAATGGACCGTGAGGTCAAGCGTTTAAAGCAAAGTCACATTCTGATTGTTAAGGTACGTTGGAACTCGAGGAGAGGTCCCGAGTTCACCTGGGAGAGTGAAGATCAAATGTAGAAGAAATATCCGCATCTTTTTGCTAATCTTGTATCTGCATCGAATGCTACGTCTTAAGTTTTGAGGACAAAGCTCTTCTAACGGGGAAAGAATGTGACACCCCGTAAATTTCAAGTCAATATTTTTACCGATTCCGTTCATTATTTTAACTTTTATAAGTTACATGTTAATTTGACATTAATCCGGGAAGTTGTCATGTGTGAAAAACTGAAAATCGTTATCGAAAGCATTTCGACGTCGGATTGAGCTTAGCCTACTTTAATTATATTTAATAAAGTTATTTTATGTCATTTCGTGGTTTATGAATATTTACGTTTGTGATTTTATTATTTTTGGCGTGAGTTTACGTTTTTAGCGTTTTTGATCAAACGGAAACCCGAAAACATATCACCTTTGCATGTAAACCCATAATAACATATTACAAGTCTCCTAGTATAAGAATTCAAATTTTCATGTCCTCCCCTACCCTCCAATTTTTGATGCAAGCAAACAAAAGGAAAAGAAGCCAAAATTTTAAGTCAAAAACAATATCACATGCATGTACTAACAAAGGATGGTGACTTTCTTGTCTGCATCCTTCCATGCACCAACATCTCTTACATATCACATGCAAACTTGGACTACTTGAGCACTAGTAAGTTTATAATAAACTTGGAGCCAAAGAAATGATTTTTGCCCCCCCCCCCCCTTCCCTCTTGCTCACTATTCGGCCAAACCACATGGACCATGTGGTTCATGGTTTGCAATTTTTGTTAGTCACCCACCAAGCCATGGTTCACTCCTTATCTAATCCCTAAGGCCTTTTGGCACTATATATACTTCATATTCTCACAACCTAGGTCATTTCATACACTTTGCCTCACTAAAAAAATTATCCTCTCCTTTTTCTCTCTTGGTTTCGGCAACAAACACACACACAAACACAATCCATAACTTTGATTTCTAGCAAGATTTACACACTCCAAACTCATTTCCAACAAGATCCAAGGTGTTTCCAAGAAGGGTTTCATCTGATTAAAGGTTTATTTCAAGGGTTTATAAGTTAGGGTTTGGTTTTTATATTTGGGTTTATCAAGATCTTCATCCTTCTTTCAAGATCTTTTGTTTCCATCTTGTTCTTCATCCTTGTGAGTAAACCCCAACTCTTTTCTTTAATTTTTTTATGTTCTTGCATTTTTATTCAATATCTATACATCCATATGTTTGTGTTTTAAATTTTCAAAGTTTATAAAGTAAGTTTTTATAAATAATAAAGATGTTGTAGTCTTGGCGAGATCGAGTATTCTTGTGTGTTGCAACAAAGATGGTAAAACGATTAGAATAGATTAAGATTGGATTTTGTTAGATGGGTTTATTAGTGAATGGGTTTAGATTAGATTAGGCACTATTGTGAAGTTTGGTTGTGTTTTTGGAGGCGTTTGCAAAAATATTGCTTGCTGATCTAAATTTGTTTTAAGGTTGTCGAACACTTAAAAATGTTTTCAATAGCTAAGAAGGTAGTTTTTGGATAGCTTGTTTCGAATAGATAAGTTTTCATATCTCGAATACTAAAAACAGAGTTAAAATGGCCGAGTTATAGCGAAATAAAACTTGAAACGTTTTTCGGCAAAAAATAGTTAAAAAGGGTGCTGATTGGAATAGGAAAATGGCTTTTCGAACACTTTTAGGATGTTTTGAGCTTTTAAAATGTTGGCAAAACAGGTAATAACGTTAGTATATTAAGTAGGAACTTTTAAAAATGTCACAAACTTAATGACGGAATTCTAAAACGGGAAACTTCTAAAAATAGAAACTTTTGGTATTTATTAGTAAGACGAACTTAGAAAGTAGTGTTTAGGTTTCACTAATGCGTTTAGGGTAAATGGAATCATCGTATATTAGGGGACGGTATTAAACTTCCCGAAACTTAGAACTTTCCTAAAATAGAAACTTTCTAAAAATAGTAATTTTTCAATATTAGAAACTTGTCGTTAGAAATATCGTAAGATAACTATAAATCGTATACTTTCTTAATGTCACGTTTTACTATATAAACTAAAGCATAAACACTTATGGATGTCTATTTTTGTTGAGCGTCTTATTTGATGTTTCGTATTTATTTCTCGTTTTTGAAGCGCGTCTTTTAATTAGGTCGCGGTTAGAGTCGTTCGATATCGTTATTATCTCTGTTGAATTATTTGCTCACCATTTGCTTAATGTGAGTTCATAGCCCCATATTTTACTCGTTTTGAATAAATGTTTTAATACTTTTGGGTGAGAAACATTGCTTGCTTTTAAAATTGCACACAAGTACTTTGCGTGAGAATTTCCTCGTTAACGTGTTGCCTAAGTAGCGTTTAGACCACTATTTCCCGAATCATCATGAACCGTTAATTACCTTTAACCGATTGGCTGGTTAAGTGAGCGCGAGTGAATAAATAGATCTATTGGGACTAATAGTCGCCATCCGGGTTTGGTGATTTCTTACTGGTCGGGTACTTGATGGACTGTACAGGCCAACGGATGTATATCATGTCGAAAGTAGTTAGGTGGTTTTGGGTCGAACACCTGTAAAGGCAAGACTTATATAGCAATGTACATGCTATCTTCTACTATTAGTCTCGGTGTCATGAGTTAGTGCAACGTAAATGCCTTTTATGTGAAGTTGTATCTCCTATAACTGTCACATACGTTTTGAAATCTTGTGGTCCACACTGATAATATTTAAACTAAACCTATGAATTCACCAACTTTATGTTGACGTTTTAAGCATGTTTTTCTCAGGTACTTAGCTTGGATGTCGTTGCTTGAATTATGTAAAGTATTTTGCTTGGACCGGTTTTCAAGAATTTTCTATGTTTTAAATACCGTTGTTGAAACTCATTTAAGCTTCCGCATTTTAAATCTTAAATCATTTAAATTGATCGATGTAAAATTTATTAATATTTTAATTTAATGCAACGGTGTTTATTTTCAAAATGTACCTTTAGAGGTCGTTCTTTATGCTTTGTACTTGAGATATTCATGAACGGCACGCCTCCAGACGCTTATTCTGACAAGACCCTATTTGGGGTGTGACATTCTTTACTTTCTGCAAATGTTGTTTGTATTCTTTGTTTGTTCGACGGTGTGTGCAGGTGCGATATACCCTAACAAAGTGGTATCAGAGCTCTGATTACGATAAACAATTGCAGAAGACGGGAAGATAAAGATCGATAAGTTTGATGGTCATGATTTCGGGTTCTGGAATATGCAGATTGATGACTGTTAAACATAAGAAATCACTCGCTACACAAGGATGATCCGGAGGTCGGGGAGGATTGAACAAATGTTTAGCCATATTATTAGAGAGAAAGGAAAAAAGATGGGAAGAGGTGTGTGTCTAGAGAGAGAAACAAGAACACACACTCTTTTTACAAAATGAATCCTCACCCCTCCATGGAAGTATGGAGGGGGTATTTATAGGTCAAGACACATTCTAACTTATACAATTGTCATAACTAGTCCCTTCATTTCTATTAGATAGATCCTCCTTTAGGAGGCTAATCAATCACTTGGGCTCATAAATCGGCTACCAAGATGAGAAAATTAGATAGATTTCTTATTTCGAAAGGATTAATGGCTTTATTTCCTCACTTATCAGCTTTATGTCTTGATTGACACTTATCCGATCATCACCCCATTCTTATGTGGGAAATGAATTTAGATCATGGTCCTACTTCGTTCTAGTTATTCCACTCTTGGTTTCAAATGGATGGTTTTGATTATCTTGTTGGAGAACATGTAAAGGTGTGAACATAATAGAGCCAAATGGCTTGATTCATTTGAAGAAAAAACTTTAAGGCCTCAAAACTGCCATTAAGGCGTGGTCCAAAAATGCAAAGAACAGAACGTATGTTGATAAATCTGAAATAAACAATAAACTTTCATATTTTGATAAAAAGCTTGATCAAGGTGGGTACAATAAAGAGACTCTTAACGAGCGATCAACATTGATGAAGGACATCCATGATCTCGAATCTTTAGAGGCTTTAGAGATTGCTCAAAAGGCTAGAGTTCATTGGTCCATTGAAGGAGACGAAAATACTAAACACTTTCATGACATTTTAAACAACAAAA
Source organism: Tanacetum coccineum (assembly GCA_026074375.1). Taxonomy (NCBI): domain Eukaryota; kingdom Viridiplantae; phylum Streptophyta; class Magnoliopsida; order Asterales; family Asteraceae; genus Tanacetum; species Tanacetum coccineum. Next base: position 20,576 of record BQNB010067075.1, on the reverse strand, counting down.
GATCTCAACTTGCGAATCGTAGAATTTTTGTTGATCGTGAATGGATTACTGATCCATATAAGGTAAAATCTGATTTTCTAGTGCACTTTTCGAATCGATTTGCTAAGCCTAATCTTTCTCGTATCAAAATTGATTTCCCTTTTCCCAATCGTTTGTCTTCTGCTCAAGACGAGGAAATGAAGCGTATTGTTTCATATGACGAGACAAAGCATGTTGTTTGGGATTGTGGAACAAACAAATCCCCTGGCCCCGATGGCTTTTCTTTTGAATTCTTTCATAAGTAATAGAACATTATTGATCATGATGTGGTTGATGCGGTTAATTCCTTTTTTATGTCAGGTTCATTTATGAGAGGATGTAACTCCTTTTTAAAAAACACAAGATGTCAAAGTTGTTAAAGACTTCCGACCTATAAGCCTTATTGGAAGTATCTATAAACTTATATCTAAGATATTGGCAAATAGATTGAGCTTTGTTATTGCGGACATTATTAGTGAAGTTCAATCAGCTTTTGTTCCAAATAGGCAAATTCTTGATGGTCCTTTCATTCTTAATGAGCTTATCTCATGGTGTAAGCATAAAAAACATAAAGCTTTAATTTTCAAGGTAGATTTTGAGAAGCCGTTTGATTCTGTTAGATGGGATTACTTGGATGATGTTCTAAAATCAGTTTGCTTTGGTGACAAATGATGTAGTTGGATTAATGGTTGTCTCATTTCTACAATGGGTTCTATCCTCGTTAATGGCAGTCCTACCATAGAGTTTTAGTTTCATAAATGTCTTAAACAAGGAGATCATCTATCTCCTTTTCTTTTCATCATTATAATGGAAAGCTTGCATCTTTTTTTAATAAAGTGTTGAACGTAGGTTTTTTCAAGGGTATTTCTTTCAATAATTCTTTGACGTTATCCCATTTGTTCTATGCCGATGATGCCATCTTTGTACGTGAATGGGATGTTTATGATATTAAAACCCTTATTCATGTCTTGAAGTGCTTCCTCTTGGCTTCGGGTATCAAGATAAACTTATACAAAACCAATCTTATAGGTATTCGTATCAACACAAGAGAAGTTGAATGTGCCGCTAGATTGGTTGGATGTTTGATGCGTCGTCGTGTAGGTGTATTTTATGATAGTTCAAGTTTTAAATGTATATTTTGCCGACTTTACCTAAAACAACACTTTAACGAGGAAGTGTACCCGGTCAGATGGATTTTCGTGGTAAGTAGGGTGTCGATCACTAAGAGCGAGAACTAATCTTTTATTTTATTAATATTTTGGTTAACAAAACTACGTTAATTTAAACTATGTTAATTCTATTCTAAGTTAAACCTATGCTAAACCTATATTAATCCTAATTCTAACAGATAAAGGGGGGTTTCAGCCTGAGAGACTGGCACATGTTTGTGGTGACTTAGATCTACTTAAGACACAATAACACACGCAAGCAGACAGACAAAAGATAAAAGAGCGGTCTAGCCAAATATAAGAAAACTATATTAACCATGATTAATCTAATTAGAACGCTGGTTTGTTTATTTAGTGCAATGAATACTTATCTCGAGGCAGCATATCATTCTTAAGACTTAGGCGTTACTTTTTCCTAAGACCTAGACATGTAGAATTCTGTCACAATTAAACGTATCCGCATAAAGCATCCTATTTGCTGACTATAATCTATCTTAGGGATTAAAGCAATTGTGTTCTTGTTAAACCCTAGCTCATGGAGACTTTACCCACTTACTGCTTAATGGCAATTTATATACTAGTAGTCCACTATCCAAGTCTTTACCAATTGATTAAGAACGTACTTGTTAATCCCAAGGGTCACCTGCCGGTCCAACTAAGCTCACTAATCTAAAGGGGAAGATAGGTCATTATTTGTGATCCTATTGGTCTAAACATATAAATCACTATATGGAGAGCCATCCCGACATCTAGCTAACTTGGTCCGTATCACTAGATCCAGTTGAATGATAGGTCGCATACAAAAGCATGTAAACAAGTATAAATAGATAAACATAAACAAGCAATCAATGATGAATTAAGCATTCGAGATAAACAAACTAAACATTCAAATCTTCATAATAATGGCTAATACCCAAGGGTATTAGCCCTCAAACGTCATAATCAATACAAGAGTAATAATCCAACCAATGTAAACTAACCGAGTTAAACGAATGATACCAAAAATCGAACGATTACTAGAGTATAAGAGATTACAAAGTGTTTCCTATGGAATTGATAGCTCTGCTTGACATCTTCTGCTCTTCTTGTCTTCTGAAAATCGACTTTTGTGGTTAAGGTATCAAAAATATGATCAAGCACCCTGAAAACCCATTTTTAGGTTTTTTATTTATAGGGTCTGGAATTTGGTCGATACGGCGTATCAAAAGGCTTGGATACGGCGTATCGGGGGTTTCTTGGAGTAGGGACCACGTTCGATATCTTCCTGAATACTTTATTACTTTAAATTGAATATGGCATATAGACTCCTTCTGGATATGGCATACTGATCTTTATTTCTTCGTGGTCTTTTGTGAAGTGCAAGCACATATACGCTGTATCTTCCTTGATGGATACGGCATATAGGATGTCAGAGTTAATATCTTCATATTTCTTCGTTTCAGCTCTTTTTTTCTTAAAAGTGAGTGCCTTTTTGCTAATCTTTTTTTTCTTCCACCAAGTAACTTCATAATTACCTGCAATTCTAAAAATATAACATTAAGTAACAATTTTTGCTATAATTATACAAAATGGTTATGTATCATGGGATAAATGATGCTATAGATGTGACGTTATTTGATGTCATCAAATATCCCTCTACTTGAATCCTACTTGTCCTCAAGTAGACTTTGACGTTTTATGTAAAAAATTGCTTTCCCGTGGGATTTTTTTCATTTAAAAGCTTTATTCGATCAATTACAAGTACACAACCAACACCTCACGAATAGGTAGGATGAAAACACTCAAACTCATTAACATCTTAACCTATGTGGACAACTTGTAACAAATTCGCTCAATTTCTCGAATCATGCGAGTATTCTATATTTGGCTTGGAAGATACAAAATCTACACCCACTAGAGCTCAAGGAGTAAACAAGTTTATAAAGGCTTAATGGTTTTTTTATTAAGGCTTAGGTGATAAATTCTACATATTTTCACCAAAAGTACCACACACAAGGCAACTACATCATACTTAAATGGCAGTAACGACGGAAATAGACATGTGTCGTTCGATTTAAATTCATCATTCGAGTCTAACATCGGGTTTGGTGAAGAACGATATAGGAGTGTGAATCTTCTAACTTTCACCAAATGTAATAAACCAACAAGGTGGCTGAATCACGCACTCCTTGGCCGTAACGAGGAAATAGTACATGTATAACTCGATCACCATCATCATTCGAGTAAAAACCCAATGTTTAATGATTTGGAAAAGAATTAAATTATTATTACGAAACAAAATAGATTAAGTCCAACAGATATGGTTACCAAGTTGCTAGACACTTTTTTCGTCCGTACCATGATAATGACACTACACTATTTACAAGCGTCTTGATCATAGATCAAAAACAACAACCTAAGTTGGCTTTCCCGTAACGGTCAACTTCCCAATCATCCCATACTTTACATACTTTTACAAAGACAAGTGGCGATATCTACCACTTTATACAAAACTTTACATCGTTGATTTATAACCACGTATCAACGAATAATCGATCCTTTAAATAATTCCTTCGGTTGTAGCTTTAACGAACTGACTATCTTTAAACTTTACTCCTCTTTTTATTGCGATTTTTCTAATTTTTTTGATTTTTTAACAATACATAATTACGAATCTCGGTGTAATTTCACCATCTTCACGATCATAATAACTCAGGATATTTTTCTTTATGATTCTTCATTCTTCGGACGTATTAATAATTGTGATGGTAGTAAAAATACATGAGTTTTGACTACTTTTTACATTCCCATTGCAATGTGCAAATTTCCCAACCATACCAGAGATAGAAAATGGGACAACTAAGAATCGGGAAAACTACAATTCTTTTCACTTTTAGCAACTTGCAACTAATATAGGACTTAAATATAATCTGGGGTAGGCTAAGGTGTAAAGGTGTAACGAAACAAATAGTTGGTGTTATTCCTAAAGGATTTTTGCTTATAGGGTATTTTTTCAGAGGTTTATTAACTCCTTATAATGTGAGTAATCAAAGGTTTTATACGTGGGTTAATATCCAGTGTAGTTAGTTAATTTTACATTTATAAATGGATTTTTGGGTGTAATCATAGAAATTTTTCAAATTTATACTAGTTTACTCCATCTAATCATTGTAATCAAATTATTGTGGTCTCGAATAAATATTACCAAAGCAAATTATTTAAGTCGTACTTACTTCACAGGAACATCTCATATTTTTGTGTAAATAATTTGGGTAAATATTTGGAAAACGGTTAAGCTGAATCCTCTCAATTTTATAAGGGTTATGTGTGCAGGTTATGTAACTAGTAATTCAAAAAAGGCATGCTTTGAAAAAATTATATTTTATGCATAAATTAAGCATTATATGTGAAAAATAGGACAAGTAAGTTATAATTTCCATCCCCTCACACTTAAATTATACATAGTCCTGTTGTATAGGTAAAAAAACATTAAAAAAGGGAAATTAAAAGATATTTACAAGAGGAAACTCCAATGATGTTTTGCTCGTAGATCCTCTCAAGTTGACTTCTATGGAGCAAAGAAATGTATGTTGTAAATGCGTCTGGATTCTAGCATGACTACAACACACATAGGATTCCAGATGATGATACTTCACCAACTTTGTCGATTTCGTTTCCAGCGAGGCCCTGTGTAAAATATAGGAAAAACAAGCCCAAAATCTATATCTCGGGTATCCTACAGGTTAGATAAATAATAAATAACAATAATCTATACAGGGGGACCATACTGAACCTATCAATAATCTTGTAATACCGCCGTATGAGAAGCCTGTAAAAAGTATCAATAGGTTCAGTTGTGATTACGCCGTATCATGTGCAGAATACGCGTTTTGGACAGAACTGACAATAAAGTTTTTATGCAGAAAAATAAAGGACTGATAACGTCCAGACATCCAATACGCCGTATGGTATGGAGCGGATACGCCGTATTGATGTCTGGGAAGACAGACTCGATAAAAATAAATAACAATCTGGGTTGTCTCCTGGGAAGCACTTTTCTTTCAGCTAGTCTTTAAGTTAGGCTTTTTCTTTAGCTTCCTTTACTCCATCTCATGCACGCTTATGTGCCCGCGTGTGAGTCATTCTTCAATCTTCGCATCTCGGACATATTCGGGTGCTAAGTTCAAGACCCCCCTTATAGAAACTTTTGAGTTTTTGGTACGGATGCGAGATTCCATTCAGCTTATCATGCATACTCACCTTTAGTAACGGCTTGATCTTGTTGCATTGGGCATTGGATAGATGTTTAAACCTTGGATGTGATCGCGTCATTTGGTTTGTACATTTCTAATTACCATTATGGATAGGTGATTAACCCAATCAACCTTCTTCGCTTCATTTCATGAAGCTTTGCAGAACGGTTCTCCAAGAATGATATCCTCCATGTCTTGATATCGGTAGCCATCCATATTTTCCACTACTGCCATAATGTGTTACAAACCATAAAATATTTCCCGACTTAAATAGGTACATTCATAAAAAGCTAAACTACTTTACTTTCCTTTGTATAACTTGTTTCCTTCATTATTGAAATTGTAGAATCTGAGCAGTACTTAACATTTTATACTGTCAGTACTAACTATAACTAGCGGTACTAAGTATATAACTAACAGTACTAAGTCAGGAATGTGTAATTCCCAACATGGATCTTTTGGTCAAAGTCACAAAAACTAGGGTACTTGTTAAAACTTTCATCATTACTAGTCTTGATTATGTAAATCATGGGCACATCAATTACCTCACCTTCCTCAATGGTAGGCATAAAATCATCAACTTGATCTCTCCTAAGTTCTAATGATACATTAAGATCATTTAATTCGATGTAATCTCCATATAAAGGGTCTAATGATCTATTTAATACCAAAGTCTCCCCCATTAGCCTAGCTTCTAAATCAAGTTCTATACGTTCTCTTAAACCTAACATGTAGACCTTCTTAATCAAACTACTAGTAGGTTTCATACTTTTAAAAATAATTTTCTCATCCCTTACCCTCAAAGTAATCTTTCTTTTGAATACATCAATCTTAGCATGGGCGGTAGACAAAAATGTTCTTTCGAGGATCAAGGGCACTTTGACATCCTCATGCATATCTAGTATTATGAAGCCTACAGGGAAAATAAACTTACGAATCCCTACTAGTACATTCTCAGCTATTCCTTTTAGATATTTCACTGTACTATATGCTAATTCAACCGTCAACTTAGTGTGAGCTAATTCGCCTAAACCTAAGTTAAGGTAGGTCGAGAGAGGCATGACACTTACGCTAGCTCCTAAGTCAGCAAGGGCATTATCAAAGCAAACATTATTAATATAGCAAGGTAAAGTGAAACTTCCCGGGTCTTTCTCCTTTCGAGGTATGGAATTATCGATATGTAAAGCTCCTTATGAGTTAGCTTCCAAGAATTACTGTCCATACGATCTCTTCTTCTCATCACGGTAATAATCATTCAAATGACTTGGAAATGGAATAGTCATTCATCTTGATTTGAACATCAGCTTACTGTTCTGTTGGGCTGATACGGCGTAGTGGGATGATCCGATACGGCGTATTAGTGTTATATCAGCTTCAAGAGTAGTCTAGATCAACTTGACAAAATCCCTCGAGTTTATTTTAGTAGAGCTAGGTAGACTTCAAAATCCTCTTTCCTGTAGTACCTTGCTCATTTGCCCAATTTGAATCTCTGAAGTTTTAATCGAATCTCCTTGGTTCCTGATGGCAGCGTTAGTGGAAGCCCGAATTTCCTTGATCAAGTTTGATTTTTCTTCATGTCTCTTTGCTGATTCATTCATAAATTTTCTCAGTGATTCTTCCATTGATTGTCTTCGTTCTTGATACGAAGGATTTGCATTGTTTCTTTGGTAGAATCCCAGAGCTGCTGCTCTATATTGCCCTCCTTGTTGGAAGGGTGCACCAAACTGAGTATAATAGGCTTCTTCAAGGGTTTTACAATATTCTTTGAGTGGAAAATCTTTGGTGTAGTGAGGTCCTTTACATTGCTCACATCCCACTTTGGCAGCATAAACTTTTTCATTCACCTTCTTGATTTCTCTTCCAAGATTGTTGAGTTGTGCTTGAATTGTAGCTAATTCTTCAGAAGTTTCAGTACTTCTTGTCCTAGATGTTCCATTGTGCCATTTTTGAGAATATTCAGCCATTTCTTGGATGGCTACTTTTGCATCGGCAGCTGTCTTGGTTGGTATGGCACCTTTTAAATCAAGAATTTATCGAGTTAGAACATCCAATCCATTGTAAAACAAGATCACCTCATGCATCTCTGTCAAGTAGTGTTGAGGACACTTCATCAAGAGTTCGTTAAATCTCTCACATGCTTGGTAAAGGGTTTCGTCGGGTTCTTGGTAAAAGTTGTTGACCTCCTCCATTTTCTTTGCATTTCGAGCAGGTGGGCAATATTTGCTTAGAAACTTTGTCTTTAGATCTTCCCAAGTTTTAATTGAACCAGATGGTTTATTTCTTAGCCAACGACTCGTGGCTCTGGTTAGGGACATAGGGAAGACTCGAAGCATTATTTGATCTTGAGTAATATTAGGAACATGGAAAAAGTCAACAATCTCCAGAACTTTCTCAATGTGTTTGTTTGCATCTTCATGATCCGAACCGCTGAAGGTGTTGTCTCGTAGCTCCTTATGAAATTGGACTTTTAGTTCAAAGTGATCTTTGTCATCAATTTTAGGCCTAGCAATGCCCGATCCATAGTCAGCTCAGGTTTTGCTCATGTATTGTTTCATGGTTTCTGCAATTGTTTCTGCAACTTCTTCCTCCGAATTTTCTTCTAAATCAGAAAATAGATCTAAGGGCGATCTTGATTCGTCAATACTTAGTATCTTGAAAAGCTTCCTAGATGGTCGAAATTTTCGCTCTGACTCCTTGAAAGGCGTTAATAGTTCCTTTATTGAACTCGTTGTCATGCACTACCTGAAACAGAGGATAAACAATTAGTAGGATAGGCTCGGAAGAAAGAAAACACATATATACAAAAATTGAATGCGAAAAACCAGTTCTGTTACTGTATCAGACGATTGATACTCCGTATTCAATTGATTTGAATACGCCTTATCAATCTGTTGAATGGATATGCTGTATTGGATATGAAACTTAGATACGTCGTATCCAATGGAAGTGGATACGTCGTAGCAGGTTATCGACCAGAACAGTGTATAGAAAACAATCAAACACACAAAACAATTAAAAAATATACAAGCAAATACATAAATATACAGAATTTTACAAAATTTTACACTAATCTAAATTACACTAATTCTAAGGGTTAGATCTAATCTAATGCTAATAACTAAAATATCAAATAAAAGTCAATATTAAAATTTCACTCCCCGACAGCGGCGCCAAAAACTTGATGTGCTGTCGTGTAGAGTTGTAGTTTATGATAGTTCAAGTTTTAAATTTATATTTTGCCGACTTTACCTAAAACAACAATTTAACGGGCAGTGTACCCGGTCAGATGGAGTTTCGTGATAAGTAGGGTGTCGATCACTAAGAGCGAGAACTAATATGTTATTTTATAAATATTTTGGTTAACTAAACTAAGTTAATTTAAACTATGTTAATTCTATTCTAAGTTAAACCTATGTTAAACCTATGATAATCCTAATTTTAATGGATAAGGGGGGTTCAGCCTGAGAGACTGGCACATGTTTGTGGTGACTTAGATCTACTTAAGACACAATAACACACGCAAGCAGACAGACAAAAGATAAAAGAGTGGTCTAGCCAAATATAAGAAAACTATATTAACCATGATTAATCCAATTAGAACGTTGGTTTGTTTATTTAGTACAATGAATACTTATCTCGAGGCGGCATATCCTTTTTAAGACTTAGTCGTTACTTCTTCCTAAAACCTAGACACGTAGAATTCTGTCACAATTAAATGCATCCGCATAAAGCATCTTATTTGCTGATTATAATCTATTTTAAGGATTAAAGCAATGGTGATCTTGTTAAACCCTAGCTCATAAAGACTTTACCCACTTACTGCTTAATGGCAATTTATATACTAGTAGTCTACTGGTCAAGTCTTTACCAATTGATTAAGAACATACTCATTGATCCCAAGGGTCGCCTGCCGGTCCAACTAAGGTCACTAATCTAAAGTCGAAGATAGGTCATTATTTGTGATCCTATTGGTCTAGATATATAAATAACTATATGGGGAGCCATCCTGACATCTAGCTAACTTGGTCTGTATCACTAGATCCAGTTGAATGATATGTCACATACAAAAGCACGTAAACAAGTATAAGTTGATAAACATAAACAAGAAATCAATGATAAATTAAGCATTCGGCATAAACAAACCAAACATTCAAATCTTGATAATAATGGCTGATACCCAAGGGTATTAGCCCTCAAACGTCATAATCAATACAATAGTAATAATTCAACCAAGGTAAACTAACTGAGTTAAACGAATGATACCAAAAATCGAACGATTACTAGAGTATAGGAGATTACAAAGTATTTCCTATGGAATTGATAGCTTTGCTTAACCTCTTCTGCTCTTCTTGTCTTCTGAAAATTGACTTTTATGATTAAGGTATCGAAAATATGATTAAGCACACTGAAAATCCGTTTTGGGTTTTCTATTTATAAGGTCTGGAATTTGGTCGATACGGTGTATCGAGAAACTTGGATACGGCGTATCAGGGGTTTCTTAGAGTAGGGACCACGTTCAATATCTTCAAGAATATTTTATTACTTTAAATTGAATATGTCGTATAGACTCCTTCTGGATACTATAACACCCCCAAATTAGGTCGCAGCAGAATATGGGTTATGGGAGTGTTACTTCATAGATCAATAGCACAAGATATATATAAGAACGACCTTAAAAAGAGTCGTAAAAACTAATACATTAGATTTAAACAAATTGTTTGTTGATCTTGCTAATCTTCACCAAGTACTCTATAATTACTGCAATTCTTAAATATAAACGATTAAGTAACAATTCTTGCAATAATTATACAAAATGGGTTATTTACATAGGATAAATGATGCTATAAAAGTGACGTTATTTGATGTCATCAATGTTCAACATTCACAACTCCTGTCAACTATCTTGGAGTTAAAGTGGGAGATGTCATGTCGAGAATTAAGTCTTGGTATGAGGTAATTTCTAAACTTTCTTCTCACTTATCTAAATGTAAGCTCAAAACCCTTTCCATTGGAGGCCGGTTAACATTACTTAACTTTGTCCTTACTTCTATTCCCCTCTACCACATGTCTATCTTTAAAGTTCACATGGGCGTCTTAAATAAGATGGAATCCATCCGTAGAAATTTCTTCAACGGAATTAAAGGGTCAGAAAGAAAGATGGCTTAGATAGATTGGAAATCGGTTTTGGCTTCTAAGAAGAATGGAGGACTTGGGGTTTCTAGTTTTTTTTTGCAATTAAGTGAACTCTATTATTCAAATGGGTGTAACGTTTCTTTTCTCAAAACTCATCCTTATAGGCTAGGTTCATCAAAGCTATCTATGGTGATAAAGGAGCCCTTGATAATGTCGTTGTTCCCCATCATAGGTCTCCTTGGCTCGATAATATTCGTGTCTTGCTCTCTCTAAAAAAGAAAGGCATTGATCTTATGGCTTTCATCAAAAAGAAGGTAGGAAACGGGGAGGACTCCAAATTTTGGAACGATATTTGGCTAGGCGACTTGGCGTTGAAGGCTCAATATCCAAGGGTATATGCTATGGAATTGCACAAGGATATTAGTGTAGCCGAGAAAAAGAGAGATTCTTCTTTAGCCCTATCTTTTTTACGTCCTCCTAGGGGAGGTGCTAAAGAGGAACAATATTTTCATCTTCTCTCTCGTGTTGATGAAGTTTCTCTCGCTTGCATGCTCGACCGATGGGTTTGGACCTTTGATTCTTCTGAAGAATTCTTGGTTAAATCGGTTCGCATACTTATACACGATATGTTTCTTCCGAAGGAGGTTGTTCATATGCGTTGGGTAAATGTGGTCCCGCTTAAAGTTAATATCTTGGCTTGGAGTGTGTGGTTAGATAAGCTTCCTACTCGGTTTAATCTTTCTCTTCGAGGCGTGGTGATTTCTTCCATCTTATGTCCTTTATGTAGTGTGTCAGTAAAGTCTACTTCGCATCTCTTCTTTTCTTGCTCCTTGGCTCGGCAAGTGAGGAGTGAAGTTTTATGTTGGTGAGGCCTTGTCGATTTCGTTATCCATTCGTATGAAGAATGGCTAATCTGGCTCAAAATGTTTGAAAGATATTTTTGAAGGCGTTTGGTACGTGATGTGGTGGAGTTTATGGCGCTTTAGAAACCAAACCATGTTTGAAAATGCTCTTCTGAGACGTGATCTCCTCTTTGATGATATCGTTCGTGTGTCTTATACGTGGTGTGCTAGTCGTTGTAAATTTAATTTTGATTAGACTACTTGAATGAAAAATCCTAGTCATTTTAGTTTGTAATGTTTTCTAGCTCATTGCTAGTTTTTTTTAATGAAATCGCCGTTAAAAAAAAAGATCTTATTCGGGATCGTTTTCATCTTTGCAAGATCGCAATCGTAAGATCGGATCGGGATCTTAAGATCTTATAGTTAAGATCAGAATCTTATAAGAACTTAAGCTAGCAAAGATCCTATGTAGGATCCGAATCGTTTTTGCTTTGTAGCATCTTAAAATCGTAAGATCCAAATATTAAGATCGAGATATTAACAACCATGCGTAAAAGGATGCTATAAGCTATATATCTTCGTGAATGCTATATCTTCATGAGTTATTGCTACATTGTATCTACTTATTTTTTACACGCAATCATATAATATATTTTCTTTTATTATCTTTTAAATTAAAACCGCTAATTTTGTCACTTGACAAAATCTTATATGCAAAAAGATAAATAAAAATAAAAATTAAAAACATATATTTTTTCTCCATCTTCCTCTGTTTTTAACATCGCTATATAAATATTCATTTCCTTAAGTTGGAATTGTTGATATATATAGTTGCCTCTCATCATTTTAATACCAACTCCACCCTTTCTAACCCGACCTAGTATATTATTGTATGATGTCATTGCTTGCATCAATGAAGTATAGTGTAATTTATTTTATCTTATCTGAACCCTTTTGTTTTCTTGCTTTTAGTCTGTATTTTAATTATCTTCAAAGAATAAACATCATAAATTTATTAAAGTCTCAAAGCAAAAGCAAATTTAAGAATCGTCATGAATAGATTACTAAGCGTTCAAATTCGAAAGACCAAGCTCCATTATTAAATATATACATGTCATGTTATTTTTTTCCACATACAGGGTAATGATTGCATTTGAGAACATTATCTTTTGCCTTTATTTTCCTAAGGCATTTCTCAAAGCTAGAAAAAAGTTTAACCTTGAAGATATCTTGTTTGATCGGTGGTTGATCAATCTTTTTCTTATGTTGATGTGAAAGTAATATTTTCAGTTTTTCCAAATCTATTAATTCCAAAATTAACAAAAACAAGCCCAACCTTGGCTATTCATACCTCACATCTTTTACTACAAGAAAAGAACAAAATCTACATTTTTCTTTGGATATTTTTAGGCAGGTATATATGTTGCATATCAGGCAATTGGTTGTAACAAACTAATCTTTACGAGTAAATTTCACCTTTGTGTTTCTTTTCAAATTGGAAGACAATAATGTACTTGTTTTGTTTTCATGTTACAAAAGTATGTTTTTCTGTTAAAAGAAAAAAAAAGCAGTCAACTCTTTTTTCTAGTATCATAACTCTCATGTGTATTCTCTCTTTTCTTGCTTTTAATCTCAGTCTTCGTAATCCCTCATCTTCCATAAAACATATTTAAATCTATGACAAAGTAACGGTTTATTCTATAAGAACTACTATGTTAAGATAAACTTAATGTTTACTCTAAACCCAATCTAAAAAACTCATATTAATTCATATAATTTTGTTTATTTACTCATGTTAAGATATACAGTACGAATTAGTATGTTCGTTTTCAATCTGATAGTGAGAACATAGCGTAAAAAGATACACAAAACATAAACTTAAACACGCCATATGATGATTAAATAGGGTGGAAGAATTTAAATTTTATCGCATTGAAAGTAAATTGAAATAACACTTTCTAGATATAGCTCATGCATAAACATAAATTTGTCTAAACAATGATTTATGTAATTAAAAGCTTTCATGCCCGACTATTTGTAGTCAGTTACACATGATACTACATGTCAATTTGTTCTTATTTTGCTACTACTTTCGTTTTAAAATAAATGTTCAGTTTGATTTTTCAGAGTTAAAATAGTTCAACTTTGACCTTAACTACTTTTGTGTATTTTTTATAATAATTTATTCAAAATATATAAATGAATTGGGTTTTAAGTATATTTTTCATTGGTATAATTTTCATCAATTATTATATAACAAAAAAAATATATTCAAAGTTGAAGTTGAATCAATTTGAGTCTGAAAAGTTAATGTCACACCCCGTCGAGGCGAAAACATGAGGCGTAACATCATGGATATCATCACAACACAATGGTGTCAACAATAGAGAGAACTAAATGAAATAGATAAACAAATGAGACACAATGTGTCATGACAATATCTAACACAAGATAAAGGAGTCTTGCATTACGATAGCAAAGTCATACCACAAGGAAACATACCCCAAAAGTCTAAACAATC